>JAQIWN010001223.1:0-22249 GCA_034699025.1 Entomobrya cf. arborea Gr-Col-00668
TTTTATCTAAAAAGATAACTATGGTTGCAGTGCAGTGCTCTTTTAACTGCCAACCAGAGTCAATATGAAATATAATTGAAATCATGGTTGGCTATCATGAAAGGAAAGGAATGGAAAAAATCCTCAACGACAAAAGAGGATAGAAGGAACATAATATTGTGTTCGGTTAAATTGCCAACACGAAACATGAGTGCGAGTCATCATGATACTATGTTGTATTGGCTTTCTAGGCAGCCACTTCTTAAACTCTTGTCGTTCTGTCGTGAATTCGGGGGAATCAGATTTTATTGCTGAGTTTTTTCCAGTAAGAAAACCAACCCTCTTCGCCGTAGAGTTGACGGTAATAAAACTAGCGTTTTGAGTAAATCCCCATTCTAGATGCCACTCCGTTGGCTTACTACAAAACGTTAGAAGCCAAAATTAATATACACATTTTTATCTAGGATGCATTCATATTACTGATAATGAAAAAACTTTCATCTCTCAGCCAATGATAGTAACAATTTTTGTTTGTAACTGCTTCTCTTCTTCAGAAAATTGTTAAAAAATAATTTGATTTTTTCGTTAGTTCTGTACCGCTATAGTATGCAGTGCAGTCTAAATTTACTGCAAATGTAAGTGATATTCATTTAATTTTAGTTTCATAGAACAGGCAACAAAACAAATAATCCTTGCATAACAATCAGGGAATCTTACTCAGAAAGTTATGGTTAAATGAGTAAAAGAGGAATGGTAAAATAGTTTAGTTTCGTGCTAAATAGATAAATTATATATGTCTCTCATTGTATTATGACATCCAGTTATTGTGTCATGTCATGGCCATGGCTGATGCTTGTATTTTTCATGGGAGATCGAAAAAGCTTACTATTTCGACTTTTTTAATGAGATATACGCTTGTTTCATGTGTTATGATATTTTCTGATGTTTTCTAGTTGTAAAACGTACCTTTTTCATGCAGTTACGGAGAACTGTTAAATATCATACATGTATACATCAATACATGATAGTCCTGGTTCTGATGATGCAAGTGGCAAATTACTGACTAAATGCCTTAGTATTATCATGTCAAGACTTTTTTTCGGGTTTTCATGTCCCACTACCTCCTCTGTGAACATCCGTTTCATTCTATTTTACTTTTCTCTACTTTACCTTTATTCTATCCATCCAGCACACTACTTCCTAGTTATTTTCGAAACAAGCTATTTTACTTTGACACTGATATATGAGTTTGTCTGCAGCTGGACACAAGTCTTCAAAAAATTTGAACTGATAATATCCGCCGGTTCGATAATTCGTAGTTGAATTGTTGAAGCGTAAACAGATTCAAATTGATTATTGTATGCTTAAACAAATCCCCCTACTATTTATTATGCAGTGCACTAGTCCAGTGCATTTTATTATTTACATGCGTCTACGGGAATAATTTTTTTGGGTAAATCGATTTCAAACAAAATCAGTAATGAAATGAATGAGATATATAAAAATTAATATTGCTCATCGTCAGAACTCAAAATCCCTTTTCCAAAAACAGATGTACAAAGAAATATATGCAGTTTTTGGTTGGCATACAATATCTGGAATGGATGGGAAAATATTCTCAATGAAAAAAATAGGGAAAAAATCAATAAAAATGTGTTGTTCGTTTGTCATGCTGAATCGTAGGTATACCCATCATGATATTTCGCTATATCGTGAGGGACCAACATCAAAAAACGCTTGTCCTTTTGACGTGACTTTGGGATCAGTTTTTATAGCTGAGACCTTTCCAGTGCAACGAAAAAAGGAACTCTCTTCCCAATAGAATCGACAGTATTGCAGCAAGGGTTTGGTTCGAGTAGTTCCCCATTCGAGCTCCCACTATTCTTTGGACAGCTGCAGATCATCCTGGCATAAATTAGCTATTAAGTTAATTGAAAAGCATAAAGCCCAGATATACAGATGCGTGGAATACATAAGTTAAAGAGAGCAATAAAATAATGAATATGTTTTATATGCATACTAAATATTAGCTTACTACGTCCTCCAAATAAACGTATCAAATGGAGACAGCACCAGCAGGACATCTGCGTTTTAACGTTATTTCATTTACGCATGTTAATGTTGACACATGGCTTTTTGTAGTAGATTAACTGCCATTTATAGCGGTATGCTTACTGATGTTGAATATTCCTGCTCGCCTGGATAAAATGCATCCACAACATCTTCTACTAAAATATAAACTATAAACAGTATTCCTACAAAAACGCTTAATTTCTAACTCATTGGACAATTAAATGCTTGATGATTGTAGTCTAGCTTATAATAATCATTACAGTATATTTGAAAATGCGTCTTCCTGGCCCACTGTTTGGATTTAAATTGTCTTTCTTTTTGTATTAGCAACATACTTCTGTAGATTTTAGCATATTTCTCAATGTCTGTGATAAAACGTGCATTAATAATAGAAAATATCGTACATGGAATAGGATTAATTAAAATGAGTTAAGATTTTTCTAAAGGGTCCTGATTAAAAATTTGAATGATTTACAATTGAAATAAGGTGTACAGGGGAAAGAGGTGTGGCTAAAAGAAAAAACCTCAAACATGAAAATTGCTATCACTTGTAAATTTAATCCAATTTCCTTAACGTTTTAACAAAAAACACGGAGAAAATCAGAGTATGACATTGCCGATTTTTACTACAATTAAAAACAGTTTTTCTAATTATAACACGAAGAGTTACAACATAACGACCATCCAGCAGTACATGAGCAACAGATTCAATTATATCTTTCGATTACTAATGCATCTGGTGTTATATTTGCATTTAAAAAATAGAGATGAAATGAAATGTGGAAATCGAAAACATGCATCTACTTGAAAAAATAAATGGGCAATGGACAGATCATTTTCGATGTTTGTTAACTTTTATTTTATTGTATTTACTGTATACCTGGATGTTTAAAAATATCATCAAAACTTTCCTCTTAACCAAGAATTATTAGATTCCAGTAGATGCGAATTCACATATTTTTTTATAATAACGTAAAGAAAGAAAGATACAAACAATCCATTAATTTTTCATCATATATATCAAAGTAGGAATGCTTCTAATATAATATATTATGTGTATATGTATATGTGTTTATGTATTCATCTATTAGCTAAACTTTGTAATTATAAAACCTACTTCATAGTTGCACTACATCAAAGAATATGGAACCGTCTGTTTCGTCAGTTACGTTAAATATATGTAGTTATTATTACATTATATACTTTAATTGAACTTACAGTTAAAATGCTAAACTTCGTTTTACATTACACATTTAACAATATTTTTTTTTACTTCATGTACTTTCACTATTCTAACCTTTAAATCTAGCACAAAGGAAACAATACAAAACATACTTACAGGCTTGGAATCTCTATCTATTAAACTATTTATTACATAAACTAATGTACGTTTCAGTAGTTACATATATATATGTTATAAATTATTTAAACGACAGTAAAATGGCACATTGTTTCATGTGATTCACATGTTTTGAAGAACAATCCGTGTAGAAGCAATACTTGGTTGCTTTTTATCTCTTGTATGTACATCAGTGAATATATAATATTTTTAAATGGAATCGAATACATTATTATTAAACTGAGAAAGAAATTACATTTATGTTTAACATTTATTCATGTTTGCTTATAATTAATCATTATATTCTTTACATTAATTAAAAGTTGTCATATTTTTCATGATTTACCCTCATTCAGTAAAAAATTAACATTTATAACAGTCATTGTAGCTTTTTTGTAAAGTTAAGTATTGTCGCTTATATAGTTGTGGCAATTTGCGATGGACGTTTCTGCATTTGGAAAGATTTTCGGCACTGTTTCCAAAGCTTCAATCGTTTCATGGTGTCTCCATTACTGGAAAGAATGCTCAAACCACTATATACCGTTTTTTAAATTTTGTCTTCATGCTCATGTGTAAACGGGAAACACGATATTACGAGTAAAACCACATCATTCTCACCTAATTTAATATTTTTCTTAAATATAATCTACTTCATAGGTATACTGCATTTAAAACTAAAAGTCGAAACAAGTTAGCAGTTCCATTTTCTCATCTTCTCTATTAGCAAAACGATCAAACGAGATGAAGATTAAAATTAACTTTTTACCGTCGGTCAGACCTTAAAACTACTTTATTAACATTAAGTATCCATATAGATAACTTCATATTTAACCTTGAATAATTGTGCTCATTTAGTATTCACATAATTAATTGCAGAAAATTCTAACGTATTACAATAGATGCATTTTAATGTGCTGAACAGCCTCTACTGACAAGACTCAAATTCGTTGTTGAATTTGAAGCTACTGGATCAGATAGGGGAACAAAAAGGAGGACACGCATAGCAACCGGAAGGACACCTTTATTCGCACGTTTACAGCTCCTTAATATTTCATAAGTATTTTTTGTTGAAAGGAGTATTTAAGTATAATTTGCAGATTTTAAATCGTTGCATCAGGAGAATTAGTGTTTGTATAACATATTATGGATGAAGAAAAACTTATAATAATTTGAGCATCTAACAGAATTCAGATTCTGTTACTGGAAATATATTGCACCGCTTTAACTGTTTTCTTACAGAAATAGAAAACTTTCTTTCCCCAATCTATAAAATATTGTTTAAATTTTTCCATAAAGTTGTAGTTTTTCAAAACTGCTTAAAATACTTTTTATATTGTTTGAAGATATACTGTAAATGTTAACATATTAACGTCACGTTTTTTGATCTCGTGAAATATGAAATAGATATCTCTTCCAAAATAGATTTTGACAATACAGTATAGAAAAAATAATGTTTACCACTGCCACTGCTATCCATTTATTTTAAAATTATCAGTAGTTTTAGAAACGACATGGTTCAGCATTATATACAACTTTCAGTGTCTTTCAGTAAATAATCGAAACCTTATGCTAATGCTTTAAGTTGATTGTCAATTAACTTCAAAATTTTCATTGTTTTCTACTAGATGGCATAATATTACAGTCTTATTTTCCGCACAACTCTGCGTTTGCTTGGTTTCTTCTTTACGTTGCGTACGTTATGTATAATTTTAAATTCGCCTTGCGTTATATATCAAATTGTATTGCTAATATTACTCTTTATATATTTTGTAAAATATTACGTTGTAGCAAAAGTTCAATCTACCCAGTTTCAGTTAGTTTAATCAGTATTACAACAGCACAACAGTATTTTGTCTTTTAAAAGATTTAGTACAGTTTTTATATTAATATAGAATTAAAATTAAAAAATATATAAAGTAGTCAGCGTATGTATAAATTTATAAAGAACATTTGTAAAGATTTTTTCGTTTGACATTAATTTTTTTTCTTAACGACACAGTAGCAAATGATATGCTATCAACTCATATGACAAAGTTGCTTACAAACTATGTATCTAAAATGACACCATTGCATTGGCGAAACAATAATTTCCAGATAGATGATGGTGTCGCGTTGATTGTCTTGTAGTCTTCAGTAAATTAGTTTGTGAAGGATTCTCGAAAGAAAGATAGCCAGGCTGGGGCACAGGATGTTTCCAAAAGTCTTCCACCATGTTCGTGTAAATTTTAGAGGAATATCCCGTAAGTTCCATGTGTCAAGTGTTTGCCTGGTTGAACATATCTGTAATTAGATAAAAAAAATCATTTCACGTTAATTAACGAATAAATCATAGTCTCTAATTTAGGTGAAAAATGATAAATATAGGAACATAATAATATGCACTTAAAATGTGCATGGATTTCAGATAGATTCAGTAGCTCTCTTTCAAGTAAAGAAAAACATATCCTCTTTTTACTATCAATTTTCGTCGTCCATATTACATAACTGTTTCACAGATCCATGTAAAAACCTCCTACAAGATGCTTGTGTGAGTAAATTGAGTTGTACTATCTACTAGAAAAAAAGTTTCCGTTTTTCACTCCCTTTAAACTTTCATTTGAAGCAAAAAACGACAGCGGTTTTTGTCAGGAGACCACATCTTCATGAGAACATTTTCAGATTTTTTTTATAGAAATCGTCAAATCCCATCTTAGTTACATTTCTATGTTCGAAATAATTTTAAGACTGTGTACTGCATTTCCTATAACAATGGACTGAGTGACATCAGCAGAATATGAACGTTTCAATTACAATTTGTAAATATTTTGTAGGAAGTAATTTTTTCATTAATTGTTTTTTGCTTTCCTGTGAGCTGTATAAGCACAGTAATATTTTTAGTCTTTTCTTTCCTTTAATATTTTGTTTGTTCTATACAAGATAATGGGAATAATAAGATTTATGATTATTGCCCGTGAGCAAAAATGTAGTATGTTTCATGATATAAAAATTATAAAGTAAGTACAAAGTATGCAGGCATATAAAAAATAAAAAAACGTAAGCAGAATGGAATGAATGACCATTCAGAGATCTCATCTTTCCTTCTTTTTCTGCCTGGCTGAGCCCCTTCATTGCTACTGCCACTTAACGACGAAAACTTTGACGAAGAAGATGGCAAATTGTAAGAAGCTCATATTTTCACCCTGATTTGAGTGTTCATGTACAAATATGTAGTAGGCTTTTGGTCGTAGTAGTTGGTATTGTAGCACAACGCAACCACCGAAAAATAGAGGAACCAAAGTAACAATCACATGCATAATATTCAACATTGTATGTTGTTCTCATCGCATAAAGAGAGAGAGAAACCAGTCAACTTGGCGAAATAACTGTACACGAAAAATGTAAGCTTGGACTTTTAAAAAGGATACAGAGATTGAGAGAAGAAAAGATGTTGAAGCAGGTTTTTCCTAAAACTTTTTTAAAAGATAGAGACACTGCATTTTTTTCAAGGTATGGCCATATCGAACAAAAGTAGTTATACAAGTAGTGGAAGTAGTACTGGCTACCAACTGGCTGAGGCTAACTGACGTAAGCACACCATCATCATACCATCTGCTTTGTTAAGAGAAAAAAAGCTATATATCTCTTTGCCAAGTCTGTCTACCTGAAAGTACAGATGAACGACACAATTTCGGTCCGGTGTACATGATAATAGTAAAAAAAAATATAATAAAGTATATTTCAATTTCAAGTTGTATTGGTTATGTGTGTACAAACAATGAATACCTTTTAAAAACTGATTTGAACAAACTGTACCACTGGTAGACAACAACAAGAAAAAAAGAGCGATACTTGACATAAATCGATAAAACTGTTGTGTGCTCCATTAAAACTGCATTTCTTAAACACGCAAAAGACAGTTAAAAAACTCGGCGCGACACTGTTCTACCAAAACTTAAGTGGGTAATGGTCACTTTGAGGAGTTGATAATTAGTTCAGCTGTCTCATTCATTTTTATACTTTACACAAGAACTTCTTTGAAAAACTAAACATATCATTAACATTTATGTCATTTATTATACAAAAGAGCCATATAATTTTTAACCCTCCAGTGTATTAAATATAATGAATTTTAGGGGTTAAAAATCTCCATGTCGATTAATCGCAAATTTACACATTTAAAAAATAAAATCATCTTGTATGCCAACAAAAGTTTTTTTTGATTATTTCATTAGGTGCTTCCGCTCCTTAAGAATTAGTTTAAATGAAGATTTTTTTAAACATTCACGGTCTACTTATCCACACTCCACGCGCAAAGTGCATAGCATATTAATGTTGTATAACACATCACATGAAGCAATGCTTAATTTGTACTGCTTTTCTTTTCATTATCGCAAAGTTTCATAATTCATCATTTAGTTTAAGACATGATAACTAGTTGTCTATGGCAAATACAAATAGTTTGCAAAAAAAAGAAAAGAACCACGGAAGTTGGTTTTACTACGTTATTTGCTCTAGTGCAAGTTACGTCAAGCAAATCAAAATTCATTGATTTTTATTCTAGTAAAGCAACGAAATCATCAATGTTTCTTCATTACAGCATCTACAAAAATGCAAGAAAAAAAGTAGGATAGGTGGCTTATGTTTTAGACTTGAGGCCTTAGGTGATCATACTCTAAAACCTTCTTAATACATAATATTTATTGCATGTTTTTTACTACTAATGTTTTCATGCCAATATTATTGCTACTGAACTGCTGCGGTTAAGAAAATAAATTAAATTGAATGCAATAAAATTAGTACAAATGTTTTGGATGCGAAGCGAACGTACATAATATCCTATCCTTTCGTAATACGCTATTGTTGTATAAATACTTTTCCTTTTCTTTTTTTCCATAAAAATGTGTACATGAAAGGCATTAAACCTCAATAGCAATTTGGCTACAGATGAACAAATATTATTGAAAACGCATCGTGCCGTGCCTTGCAGATTAAATCGGATAAGAATTTTTTGCCACTTTTTACACTTCCTCCATTTGAATGTTTCAACTGAAAATCTGTTAAAGTCGTCGGTGTCGGTGTGAGTGAACATGATGATGGATAAAAAATATTACATGCTAAATCTCCTTCTGTCTTACAGTTATCGAACTATAATATCTGCGTCACTAAGTCGCAAAATATTGAAAGAAAAATTGCTTTGAAAAAAAGTTAGATTGATATTATTCGTTCTTAATCTCGTGCCATCCATGTATATTATCAGCAAATTATGTTGACGAATTGAGAAAATACTCATGATAAAATAATTATAGTAGTATCAGCAATAAAAAACGGTCTGATCGTCTGCTTTTTTATTAGAATAATTCAACGCAGCAAATGACGCCACCATTTTTATCTTTACTCTTGCTCGCGTTATGGTGTTTGATTGCACGACGAACATATTACATGCCTCAATGAGTTTATATTAATATCACCTCCATCAATCCAAGCACATAAAAAGTTTGCTTGCCATGTTTTTGATACAAGTTGGTAGGCATGCAAAAATTGATAAGTAGCAAATGATTACAGGATTAATCAAAACTGAAGGTGATGCAAAATTCTATTTTTTTGTCTGATGATAGCTTACACACATTCCCAATATTACAGATTTCTACATCATCAATTCTCGAAGACGATCATTTTCTGATTCTCTTTGTATTGTAACACATGTATACACACAAAGATGAGCAAATTGATAACTGTGTATTATAAAAAAAGATTTGTGAAATGTGTGTGTGTGTGTGTGTGTGTGTGTGTGTGTGTATTTTCATCTGTTTCTTAATGCATTTGCAAGTGATGGGAAACTTACACTTTAAAATGAAAGATAAAGGTCAATAACACCCTAGAGGACCTTACACATATTTTTTTCTATTCTCTTTCTCCTTTTCAACTCCTCTCCGCAATCAATCGCCTCACAAACCAAACCAAACCAACGCAACGTTAGTATCAGCAGCGCAGCGCTTTGTGCCTAATACAAAACCACTTGATGTATACTACGTACTACTACCAACTTATAAAATTGAATGTAGCAGTGATTTTTTTACAGTAATGTATTGTTGCTGTGTGCGGGTAGTAGTAGTTAGTACTATTAGTTGTAAGAAAGCATCTTGATCAACATCATCATCATCTTCCTCCTCGTCTTGTAGCGTAAAAAGTGGTGGTGGTGGTGTTGATGATTGTTACAGTGTGGGCACACATAGACACAGACAAGGCACTTTTTTGCAAGAAAGAAAAGTGTAAAAGTTGTGTGTAGAGAGAATACCTTATACTAATGTGTTGGCTATGTAATACTCATCATCATCATACTTATATTTTGGTTTCTGGTAGCAGTAATTCCACCTCAATCAATGTATGGTCTGCTATTATATCTAGCAACAATTCTACCTCTCTCTCTCTGGTGAAGTAACACTGCACTGGCAACAACTCTTCTTTAACATCAAAACTCAAAAGTCAGCAACAATTGAAATATTCCTTTTTCCTTCTCTCTCATTCTTGCCAACTTGCTGGCTGCTTATGCTCAACTGCAAGTTGATGCCAGCATGTTAAATACAGAGATTTTTACTCTGAGAAGACTTTGTATGCCAATCACTCCTGCCGGGTTGCAAATTGTCAGGTTACCAGAGAATCAAGTAGCCAGAGAGAATCTGGGAAAAGGTGACGGTGAGGTACTAACTTCAGCTCGCAGTTTTTTAAGGCTGCAGTCATAGTCATCATCATGTGTTTGTTTGATGCGTGTTTAATACACATGTACATACATGGATATTTTTTACGCTCATACATTCCATTGTATGTAGTTTTATAGTTGTGCCGCTGCTGATGATGATTGTGACTTTTGCATGATATGAATTACTCACGTCGTCGATTTAATGTTTAAAAGATTTGTTTGTTTGCAGTGATAACTTTATTGCAGTAAAGGCTATGATGATGATGCTGCTGGCAAAATATTTACAAAGTTTACCTATCTTGTTAGCTACAAGTTAGTGCAACCTAAATGATGTATTTACCATGCCATCTTGTTCTTTAACAAATTCTATTTTGCTTGTGTGTGTGCAAAGATGTAATTTTTATTTTATTTACATTGTATTAAGACAAGTCAGTGAATCTTGCTTCCACACCGCAACAAATGTAGTATAATAGCACCCTTTTTTTCTTGTAACAATAGCAACAACAGCCTGTTTCTCAAAATGAGCATTTTATATGTTATATAAACTATTTCATTAACCGGCATAAAACCGGAAAAATTAGACATTAAAATTCATTATGCATGCTTATGAATCTGAATGTGAGTAAGACAAGTAGACTGTATAATACTTTTTTTTTACAAAAAAATCTGTTGTGATTTGGGCCGAGTCTTTTTGACTTTTAAAGGGAATATTGATTTGAAGTACGAAAATTTTTTTCTTCTTTTATGTGACCTAACTTACTACATCAAATATCATACTGTATGAGTAGTTGTAATTGCTTTAAAGATGAGTTACCACATTTGCTTTGAAAGAAGATTACCACGGCCGTCATGATAATAAAGCTCTTTTTCGTGTGAAAATGTCGCATTAAACTTTCCAGACGAGCTAGTGTTCTGGCACATATCACACGCTTTTTTTTCTACAGCCCTTGTGACCGTTATGAAGAGTCATTTAACGTGCTTAAGCCTACAAACTAGAAAATAGCTCTGGGACTGGTTACATGACCTTTCTAAAAAAATGTTACCAACGAAATAAAATTTAGTTCAGGGGCTCAATAATTCTTTTTTATAGTAGTTACATTTAAATGCGACTAACTTATTTTTAATCCTGTATTTATGAGAATTGCATATATGACATAACAAGCTCTTTGATTTATGTATAATCATGTACTAAATATATCAAATATGCCAACCATATTGACTGTTAATTGCGTATTAATCCTTTTAATATGAAATTCCATACCAAGTGCATTAGCTACAAATTGAAATGCAACTTGTGACTTTTGATGCTGTTATGGTGGTGGCGTTATTGTTGTTGTGGGTGTGTTTGACAATTTACAAGGAAAATTGTGCATTTACAATTTTGGCAAACTGCAAAACGTGTAGCATTTATTGCAATTCAAATCTACCATTAAATTTGTTGGCCGTTGACAGTTTTATTCATCCCTTTAAAAAACATAACTTGGGTGATGCTTTACTTTTTATCCTTCAGATAACTTTTATATTAAATCCTAAACCACCAAAATGACACTGCTTCTGCATCATAACCCATAGCTTATTCCTTGCATATTTCAAGCTTTATTTCGCTAGTAAGTATCTCTATTAGCCATGAATCTACTGTTGATAATTTTTTTATAAAGATCGCTGCCAGCAAATTTACCAACAAGTCTTTTGCCATTCTTTTACATCTCCGACAATCTGTGTCAAAAATGCTTAAGACTTGTTAGGTCTCTTCTTTTAACTAACGGTGAATTTTTTCGCCAACTCTATCTCTCTCTCTGTATGTTAGATTGCTAATACCAGTGTGCTTGTGCAGTGCAGCTACCAACCATCCATCCACACTGTAAAGCTATTTTGTTCATCATGCATAGAAAAAGGACCTATAAAAATAATTCAGCCAAGAATTGGCTGTTATTACTACTTTTATACGATTCTTCTAACCACATATATTCCAAATACAAAATCTAACGAAACCTGCAACACATTACTTTACATAGATTGTAATACTTTGTACTATTCAAGTCACGCAGTTACACGCCACACACATGTTCAAATAAACAACATTATCAGTAAATACAGTATCTTACTCTACCACACATGACATGCCTGATATTGTTATTATTATCTAGCCTGTGCGTTAGTCGTCGTAAGTCATCGCCGCTACTTTTTTACAACTACATATTTTTACGTAAGCATAATATGATAAAAATATAATGATACCCACAACAACATAAAAATCTTTATAAAAAATGTATAATGCAAAAAGTGCAACGTTGTTTTGTAACGTCCTCATTTGCTTGGCTGCTTTGTATACAAAAAAAACCAATGAAATGTAAATCATTAATGCCAGGGAGGTAGGCAGATAGCTTGATGATCAAGTTTGCTAAATGGCAATTTAATTCAAGTTATATATTTTAAAATAAAAATCTCATCAAGTTTTTTTTATTCACTTCTTTGCTCACTACTACTTCATCGTCATTATCAAAAGAAAAGAGTGAATAGGAATGAATGAACAATGAGCGCATCATCATCATTCCTCATCGTCGTCGGTCCGTTTTGCTGCCCTAATTTTTAGGAACTGCACGTCATATTTTCCTTATATTTTCTTCCTGATGTTCACTTGTTCTGATTGTCGTTATATTATAGTTAGCACGCAAAATTACTTGTAATAAAACAAAACTTTTTTATGTCAAATACTATTTCACATAAACAACTCCACAGCAAGCAACGTCATGAAATGAATAAGGGCATTAAAATTGAATTCCGAAGTGCAAAGACAATAATAATAAGGTGTAAAACTATTGGTTCGTGAGTAATAAAAATAAACACATTTTTAAAGTATGAAATATTCAAATGCTACTCGAAGAAAGAAGAGCGACAAGAAGCGATGACTCATTAACAGCACACAAAATTAATTTTACGTCCTTTTCAAAATACCAGGACTAGGACTCCCAATTATTGCACTTGGAAATATTGTTCATCTTTTTATTCAACATAAAAATAGGATGAAGATTATTATGATTATAGGTAACCAGTTTATTAATATAGAAAACAATTAAAACATTAAAAACGCATTTATCTATCAGCCTACAAACTATAAATACTTGGGTTCCTTGAACGTGCTCATCAATAAATCCACTTTGCTAATAAATGTCTCACATTCATCCCATTTCGTTGCAGCAATTAAAATATTTGAAATGGTTCAATCAATTTTTGTGTTGTTTTGCAGATTTACGACATTTAAGTTCGATTTATAACAGAACATGACGTTTACAACACAACTCAACACTATAATTATTATTACTCATTACATGCATACATCTCGCCTGTTACATGCATAAATAATAGAACGATGTTTTAAGACTTTTTTTATTGCGTACATGGTTTGTTGAATTTAATTATTATTGCAAATATCTGTAAAAATGATATATGTACATACATAAAATAATTTTTTCGAAGGTATTGTAGGAATATGTAGATTTATTTTGATCGTTTGTAAAAGAGAAAAAAAAAAACATGCGGTCATTGCACACAAAAATTGTGCTGAAGGTGAAAATTAAACGCTTTCGTAATGCTTTGTTGTTCTAAAAAGCATACCCCTTATCAAATTTTATCAATATATTATATTTGTAGTCTATATTACATAAAGAGTACATCTCTGGCGGGTTACTATGCTACAGTGTTGTTTAATACATTCGAGTTTTAAACAGGATTTTGGTCAAGATTTCATTCTAGTCATTGTATTATTCGGGGGTGTTTTAAAGCGACATTTTGGTAAACCTAATATTTCAGGTTTGTTTGTGACTTTGACTCTGTCGTAAAAGGTAAAACCTTTGCATGCTAACAGTATGGTTGTTGAGATCAGTAAATGTCTCAAACATATACGTAAGCAATAGGAGCGTAAATGTTATTTGCATACAGGAAATAGTTTGCTATTCCTTCCTGCTAAAAGTCAAATTGGTACTCATCACGAGTAAAATTTTTTGTGAATGATTCACTTAACATTGTACTGCGCTAAATATGATTGTACTTCATCAAAGAGCCAGTCCATTGTGAGATGAAGTTGTAAAGACGGAGAAAAGCATGCAAACACACACACACAGCGCAGCGCATACTATTAAGTGTACAGACCAAAGAAGGCAAATCATTTCACAAAATGCACAACTGCAATAATGACAGCAAGCAGCATCGGACACAAAATGTACATTCGCAGAATAAATTCCTCGCAATATTATTCACCGTTTTGCTGTCGTCATTCATCAAACCGTTTGCTGTTGGTGGTCAAAAACTGAATAATAATTAATAATAATGATATACAATACTTGAACAATGTTCAAGTTGCAATCGCCCAAAACACTGATTTGCATTCCTCAACACCCATCATTATCATTTTACACGGCACCAATTCTCAAGTATTTTTGATGATGAGCTCGTCGGTCATCCTGAAACTATCGATTTAGCTAAACAGACCTACTATCTCTTGAGTAGCCCTCCCATTCCCGTGGTGATTGATATTACCGAAAGGTATCAAGAGAAATTAGATATATTATGGTGCCAAGTCACAATGAGAACGCATTTCTCTTGTAATGTTATTGACAATATTCATAAATCGGCCTCACAAAACGAATAAATTATCAACAAGACCTTTTCGTACCTCGGATTATATCTCTGAGGACAATACATTGTCATCATCATTCCTCTAAAACTTTGTTTCCGTGGTGACCACGATTGCAAATAACTTATTGCTAATTTCTGTCACAAACAAGCCTATCCATTTGGTCGGTGGCCGATAATAAATATTATTTTAGTCCTCACAGCTTTTTAAAGATGCTGTTAACTACACTGTGGAACTAATTACTATTCATAACGATTACCGATGATTTGTCACTGTTGACCATTGAATGTTTTATACAGAAATCAATGTGACTTTCAGATGAACTGCAACGGATGGCACAGGTGGAAGGAAATTTATGTACTCAAATATCCACTATTTTTTGCAACGGTCACAAGGGCTATAAATAACTTTGTCTGAAATCTAACTTGAACCTGGCCCAGCGCTAAACGCTTACATATAAGTATAATTATATGAATATAATAAGTATATAAAAAATTACACCGGGTGCTCAACGAGTAGATTTTGTTGCATATTTAATGTTAATGTGCTATACGATACGCTATTTTTGTCTTATGTAGCATACAAGTAATAAAAAAAGATAGTTGACCTTTGTCTGGCCTAAAACAGCCCCCGCCTACATGCACTCTATTAGTGGCTTGTTTCGTTACACCTGAGAATTTTTGTGGTGTGGAAGATTCTCTGTCTAACAATTTAATTCATATTATAAGTAAGTATGTTTAGTTTTATAACCCATGCATACACAATGATGATGGATTGTAAAGATCAATTTTTATTTTATTCTTTTCCCTCTTCGTTTTAGTGGTGGTGAGTCATAAGACCAGAAAATTATCTTTCCTGCACAACTTCCTTCCTCCACCTTCGTTGCGAAAAACAAAACCTGCTACACCTGCTGCAACATTGTTACATGTACATATGAAGTAATATATTTTTTTTACGAAGTCTAGCTAACAAATTTCCACAACAGCTGCAAGTTTTCAAGGAGTACTAAATATTTTTTGGCAACTGCACCTCACGCAATTAAATGAAAACTATATATTTTGGCTTTCACTTCTTTTATATCGCTAGGATGAGCAATTTTATACGCTATATTTTTTCTTGTTTAAACACTACAGGAAGTAAATAGCTTTGTATTATTGACAATGTGCACTGCATTATTCGTTTTCAATAAACCTATTCTTTGATTGAAAGTTGTTTCCACTTTCCACATAACAAACTAAAACAATTTCATTCAGAGATAGTCCAGTTCCAAATAATTCTATATCTAACCTCGTACATTGATAAGTGCTGTATAATTAGTTGTTGATGTTTGAACATTTGATATTGTAGAATGATTATATCATGAATTGTTCACGTAGTATTTAATTAAAAGAACAGATTTAGTACTCACCGGGTGTTCACTTGAAAAATCTTTTGGTTGGATTGCATTATTTATTTGGATAGCTTATCTACTGCTGCATGGAATGGATGATAAAAAAATTGCTAAAACTGTGTTTTAATTGCCTAGTTTTTCATAACCAGTGCATTTACAAGCTTGTAAAAGTTTTCCTTTTAAAATCGAATTTGTATTGTTTAAGGCTTGTTCTGCTAATTATGAAGAAAAAATCGTAATGGATTCAATTTAAAAGAAGCTGAAGTATTTGTTTAACAAGTGATGGAAAGTTGTGATACTGTGTACAGCACAGCAAGTAAGCATTTGCCATTGTGAATGAATACAAATTAAACCTTAAAGCCAAGTATAAAAAGGAAATTGAGACCATCACCGCAGTGATTGACTGTTAAGAGTTTAAACAGTCGTTTAAGGCATAAAATACGAGTTATTTAATTGACTAATTCTCAAAGAGCAATTCAGTCACAAGTACTTTAAAAATTAACTATTTCCCATAATTAATATGCAAATGACATTATCAATTAATGGATCTGCCGAGCATATAGTTACTCAGTTATATATCGAAGACTGACTCAGATCGTATCATATCCAGTCGTGATTGATGAGCGATTTCCGTCATTAAGAAAGTCCATTAATTGACTTGAGAAATTACTATATTATGGCTATGGCCTCAACGCAATTTTATGCTCAAATTTGCTGTTGACAAAACCCGTTAAACTCATACCATGTACGTATGCAATCCAAACTTCGTTGTTATGAATTGATTTCAGGATTATTTTAAATCTAAAATAGTAAACGTTAACAGCTAAGATACTTTTATAATAAGCCAAATGGGATACACTTGCTTCATTATTTTAAAAAATATATATCTTTTATTCCAGACGTAAAGACGTGGAATGGCGCTTTGTTTTTTGTTACATTTGCATGCGGAAACGGCAAAAAGTACAACACACAAATTAAATGTGTACATGACATAAATATATTCTCATGTTGGCTTTTTTACAAATTGCAAGATGACCTCAAAATTGACGGAAAGTAATAATAAGATAATTAGAAAATGAGGTAATTTCCATTAAGTTGCATCATCACTTTTAACTAATTTCTAACAACAAAATTGATTTCTTTGAACAAAATTATTGCTATTTTAATGTAATAAATGGCAATACACAAAATCAGCATGTCATAAAATATACAACGACGTTTCATTAAATAGACGTGTATACTATCTTGTTGAAAGTACTCTTCAAATTGTTCTTCCATTTATCATGATTTATGAAACTTAGCAGTACGTACTCTATTCTAAATTTACTGCAAATAAACGATATTATCTGCATTAACATCACAATTTCGTTGTAATAATGATGACGGCTAAATATGCAATGGAATTCATATGTCAGTTTATCATTGTAAAGGGGCAATGATCACGATCGTTGCTATCATCATTTTCGAAGATGCCACATTTCTATTTATTTTGAAACGATGTACAAACATATTATTGTAGGGCAGGTAAGCAATCAACTTGTCACATAGTAAAGGTCATTAAAATTGTGTAGCCAAATCTTTTCCAACAAGCAAGCGCAAACCTCTTTTTAAAGTGAAATGACAGTATTGACAGTTTGTTGCCACAACAAATCTATATTAAAGTATATACGACGGGGAAAATTATAATATTAAGATGGATATAAGAATAATGATCATCATTATCATTTATCATCATACAATGAGAATTTGTGATTATAAGAACCGAAATGATTGCGTTTGCTGTCTAATGATAACTTGACTGTTTCCATTGTCAGAAAATTCTAATGTGCTGGCGCTTTTTTCAATAAAAAAGTCGTATTCCATTAAGATTTTCATTTTTATCATCATCATAATCATCATCAACGTCTTCATTTATGGTTATGAATGATGGCACTATTGCCGCAATTTTTTTTTTCGTCACAAAAATGTACTAAACCGCATTACCGGTTGTCCACCTGTTCGTCTCGTCAATATTTACTGCAATATTACATTTCTAATTTCATTTTATTCTTTTTGTCGTAAAAATCTAAAAAAAAGTTATTTTATTTGCTGATTTGTTGCCTTTCTTGTTCGACTTTTCAACTGTGTTACCGTCATTTATTAAAAATGCTCAAAAGAATTGTCCATATTTATGCAGTAATTGATAGACTTTTCACAAAAATTGACAAACAAGGTGTTATTAAGTATTCGACGAAAATTAAGTTTGTTGAATGATTTTCTTGTTGGGTAGTTCTTTGTTCATTTATACTATTTTTTTTTATCTTTACACTTATATTTTTCAAATACTGATGTGATCACTGATCAGACATAAAAGAGGAAGGATGGATGATTCGATGATGAAATTTTTCGTGTACAATATTGAGTATATAGATACACGTCTTCGTCACACGTAGTACTTATCATTATCATACAAAATGAAATATCTATATGTCTACGGAATATAAACGTAACCATGCGGTTTTACTTGCACATGCTCTCTATGCAAATCCAACATGCAATGATGCAAAGTAAACAACTTTTTTTTACGATACGCGATGAACTGTTGACCATACATTCATCGCATATTTTTGCGCATGCTTTTCGAGAAAATTTAAATGAAAAGAGAAATTAACCAATAGTACGCTGCTGCTGAGATGGATTTTTCATTCACTCGACTCGACTATGTCACTCCTTCATTCATTTCAAACGTTTCTTAGAATCCTCTCAATAGAATCATTATTTATAATTAATTTAAATCTTAAACTAAGCTAGCACGTTCAGTAGATAGTTTTGAAAAGTTTTAATAGCATGTTTCATTTTATGCCCTGTCATTTTCAATGATTCTCTTTATAAAAATTTTTTTTGATGTAGTTTACTTCAAGTACTTTAACGATCTTTTCTATTTTGACACCGTAAGTGGCATGTTATATTTGAATTTTTGAATCAGCACGCAATCATTTTTCATTTCACTTCTAGAAGTTGATCGGTGTTTAAATTAAGATGAAATACAACAAGAAACCAATTTTATTTCAAGGACCAAAAAACATGACACTTTTACTTCACTCCAAAAAACAAGCATACACGCATTCATTGCAAATTGCTCTTAGGTTCTTCATAATTTCAACACATGTTCACAAAAATAACTCTTTGGTTCCCTTGCTAAACTTTTTTATGCTTCAATTGTTTGTAAAATTACATGAAAATTCGGAAGCTTGACGTAAAGCACTAACATATAATTATTTTATTACAACAGTGTAAAAGTATTGACATAAGGTTGGAAAAATGACAGTAACAATGCATTTCGATTTTCGTCAGCTAATTTGCTGCTGCCACAAGAACATCTCATTGTTTTGTCATTCGTTAAGTCGTTTCGCAAATAGCTTTGTTGGTGAGCGTGTGCACATTTTCGCACTTGCTCGTTTTTACTTTAACCAACAATAGCTTGTTACATTCTTCAAACAACGGGGAAAGTGTTATTTTATAGCTAAAATTAAATTTTAAGAGCATTTTAAAGAGCATCCTTCGCGTATTTGTTTTAGACGGGATAAATTACAGATAATTGAAAATGGGCATTAAAAAGCCAAAAGTATATTATAAAGTCGTTAGCCCTTCATTGTCGGTATTTTTATAACTACCCGCAAAATAGCACAAGGCAAAGGAGGAAAACGTGTTTTTTTAGTCTTCAAAATTTCAAAAAGAATTACTCATCGTACTGTACCCAGCTGAAAACAGTCATTTTTCTGAAGGTTTACACACATTTGAGCTACCATGGTTTCTATTATTCAGTCATACTTTGAACAAAAGCTTGATAATCGCTACTATATTAAAAGCTCTTGTTTGTTTAGCTACACACATCATATTTTCTAGCTAACTTTCAGGTGTGTGATGACCAATTTGTACCTTTAGACCGACCGTTCCAAAATTATGACCACTGAAATGCGATGTTTCACACAAACAATTGTTTGCAAAGTTCAACTTATGACAACTCGTCCAGTCTTTCTGGTAAAGCATGTCACTTTACAGCGATATTCCCCACTTTGTGCAGACGACTGAAGGAAATGATAAAATCAACATTCCTTGGTTTAAATATTTTGTGGATACAATGATATTTCACGTTGCTTGTCAAAACATGCTTGGCAAGTAGACAATTCATGACATCAAACTAGGAATACCAACTTTGTACTACTGAAAAGAGAAAAAAAGGACAAGAAATGAAGAAAAATGGACACAATATAACGCTATAAACGCGAACTAAAGCCGAATCAACAATCCAAAAATTTCACATTGTGTACAACATCCATCCATACAACATAACATTCTACTTTAAACCCATTCTTATAAACTTATTCAAAATTCTAATGGTATTTGCAAATTGTACTAAAGTAACTGCTCTGCTACCATTGTACTAATCCTAAGTTGCGTTTTTGGTAATGTTACCTCCCCAACAGATACGTGATTTCACGCATTCTTTTATTCGAAAGAATTCATTTAACTCTTTACCGTAGTATTATGAAAATCACTTTATTTTTGTGGAATTTACCTTCAAAACATACAAACAAACCCATTTGCAGATTTTAGAAAAGGGAGACACCAGATCAGACCCGTTTCTCAACAATATATCTGAGCACTGTGCACAATACTTTCTGTATCCATTCATGTTTCTACCTACAAAAGTTATATGCACAACACTTAATTAAATTCATCGAAATTCAACTTCAACAAAGTAAACAATCATATCACAAAACTTGTTATAAAGGTGTTTAATAAATAGTTTATATTGATAATAGGAGTTTTTCTGATAGTCGATGACATTGACTTTTTTAAAAGATTAGTTGAACTCGGGATACATTCTTTTTAAGAAATAACCTTCATTTTCTCCTGTTGGCTATACATTTCTCATTTGAATAATTTTTAATCCAATTGTTAAAAAATTACGCATATTTTGGAATAAGATTTTTAGCTCCTCAAATTATAATACAATTCATGCTATATTTCATCGAATCCAGAAAGTCTACCAATGTATGAACTCACACAAGCTCACAGCAAATTCCATTGCATTGCACTGGCTTTATGAAATTAATATAATGGGCTACATGATTTGTTAACACGAATAACCTGTTGCATTCAAGCTTTTTGGTTATCATCGTCAATTTCTTCATTACTTCACTCTCATAAAATACAATGAAAAAGGCATTTTCATAGTTCATCCCCATTCAGCAAACCATCACAACACAACAAGCATAAAAATCAATTTTTCCCTACCTGCTGAATTGCTTAGAGAAGGATGATTTTCTTTTCGCTGTGGTTGGATATAAGAAGAAGAAACGCTCGCATAAATAATTTGCCAGAAAGACGCAACGACGAAGGAATACCTGCATACAAATGGGCTTGGCTTTTAAAAATTCTTGTGCTGCATTGTATACAAAAGATACTTAAGTAAATAAATAATGCATCTCGTTGCGTTTTCTTAGTTGGTCAAATGGTCAAGTAAAAAGGGCATTCGCCATCTGATGTGTGTACCTTTAAAACAAGTACAGCAGCAGGAAAGACTATAAAGGTAATAAATAGGCACTCAAAATTCCCACATATGACACACAAAAACACACAAATGAAAAATGGTAAAAATGTTCATCATGGAATGCCTTCACTTCAACTTTCAATTCCTTTGAAAATTAGCAACCAAGCATCTGAAATTGTAATTGTGGACAAAGGGTTCAAAAAATAACCTTGTGTCAATACTTAAATAAATAATCTTAGTGAAGAAAAATGCACAATGTCGAATAAAAAATGATGAGATTTAAAATACTGAATTCAGACAGCTGTGTAACCATTAATCGTGTACAATAAATAAACACTTAAAATTTAAAGGGAAAAAAGGTGAGAATTGCTTTTTAAGATCCATATTTCTATAGCACCATGGTAATGTCTACATGAATATTTTTATGCCTTCATTACGCTTCATTTCATTTATTTAGCATTTATTTTTTTAGAACAATTATGTTTGTTATTATTATGACACAGGAGTAAATCAATATTAACAATAACAGCAACAATTAAAATATCGTATTTTTTGAAGTAATTGAAACAAATGGCAAATAAAAACAACACAACAATTAAAACAGTGCAACTGCAATTTGGCTT
>JAQIWN010001224.1:0-22249 GCA_034699025.1 Entomobrya cf. arborea Gr-Col-00668
TATTAGTCATCATTATCATCTATTTTTATGTGTCAGGAACAAAATGGAATGGCGTATTTGCTTATTTAATGTTCTTGCCAATTTAGTTTTGTATCCAAGTTTTTGTATTTGACGTAATTGCAAGTTAGCCTGTCCAGAGAGCTCATGGGTGTTGTATAAGTACATATTCCGGCCGCAGAGTATTAGGGCATGATAAGTAATGGCGCTTTCAAGTTGAAGTTTCTTGATATAATGTGACTCAATGTCTTTTAAATACTGAGGAACTTGAACCAGCTTCCCGTCTTGATCCCGACAATACACAATCGCTGTAAGTATATTAATTAGAAAGTTAGTTTAATTTAAAGATAATTGGTCATTTTGATCTTGCGTATTGAGTTAACTGAAACAGCAGACTACAAATAGACGTGGCTTACCCATTGTGTGATGGTGAGGAAGTATCGCACATCCATGAAAAAAGTTATCGTTTGCCATGATTGTTTTAACTGCAAAGTTAACTTCTCGAAGAAATTGATCATACACGGGTACTTTCACTTTGTGCGGAGGCCTGATTCGAAGCATATTTTTCTGAAATCAAAACAAAGTAGGTTTTTAAATATAACTACGTGTTTTTATTTTGACAGCGTCATTAAAATTGTAGTCACAATGATTACCTTCATAATGTAGTTGCAAGTTTTTGTTTCCAGTCGCTTTCCAGTATAGTTCTCAATTTCAAGATCAGCAAGAACATCTAAGCACAGAAGCTCCCTTTGGAATATCTCTTTTCCGCTTCCTGTACAAATGCATACATATAATATGTATTTTCCGTTTGTAAAATTCCTTATAAATTGAAGATTGGAATGTGTGTGATTAATTGAGTCAACTTGATTTTATTCTGTTATTTACCGTAATAAGTATCCCTGAACGCTTTAGATAAGCACATACTAGTGAGATCTGGTATGAAGATGTTTCTAATGCTGAGATAATGAAGAAGCGCAGGTAAGCACCGTCCATACTTTCGAATTTCATCAGCCCTCTCAGGGCGCTGCAGTTCCTCCGCAATTAGTTTGACCAATTGGTCGCAGTCTGCATTGAACATAGTCATCGCCAAAGCTGCCCTTTCCAGCTCTTTCAATCTTGCACCCGTTATGTCTTCAAGGATCCGATTAGTAACAAGCTGAATCAGTTCCTTGTTAGGACTTAAACAATTTGTGCCAGTTAATGATAAATGAGTACAAGCAGTAATACTTAATCGTGGAATCTCTGGAATGAACTTTTCTTGGAACTCTTGCACTATCTGACTAGATTTGTAATCTGCACTAAAACGAGTGAGTTTGCTTATAGCCGAAACAGAAACTGAGTCCATCGACTTGGAATTTCTCATGAAAATTATGAGTAACCTTTTCAGCAAGTTTGGGTCACGAAGAGGTGTTTGTGTTTTAAAAAATGCCATTCCAATAATAACCACCTCCTCTGGAGTTAACGAGTGACAGATTTTATTCAAACTGTACTCCAAATCATACGTATTAATGTTATCAGGTATATCCCTGTTAATATTTAAACAGAACAAAAAACGCACAAAATGCTCTTTACTAAGCTTGTCACACTTCCGGAACAGTTTTTTGATGAGGGACCAATGAAACTCGGAATGCCTCGCCAAATTCATTCCATACCACAAGTCAGCAACCACAAAACTAAAGTCCAAGGGCCAAGTGGGTCGTCGCACTTGACACTCTTTGTCCAGTTGCTTCCAAATCGACATATACGAAGGATCTTTACCCGAAGGACAAGGTGCGAAAAGTCGCATGTGATACAAAATTTGGCATAGCTCATCATCGCTAACTTTCGCAATTTCTTTCAACAGATTTGTAACGACCTCCTCATTCTTCGGGTGAGTCACCGGTAACTTGGCTTCATGAGATGAGTATGCGGATTCAATAAACGCCACAACAGAGTCTCTCCATCCGCTATCCACCTTGACAGTTTTACCCTGAGATGACGCCTCCTGAGACAGCTGCACTTGCAAATGACTTTCATCCGCCAAACCGTCACTTTGGAATAACAAATTTTTGTAAACAGGCAAGCTCTTTAACAAACGCACAGCATTCAGATTTTCAGCATGTTGGAGTACTGTTCCAGGTACATGAATAGGTGTTTGCTGAACACTGACACCACGTCTTTGTATAAAGTGGAAAGACCTTTCTCGTTCCTCTGGGACTCTCGAACAGCAACAGTGATGATAATTCGAAACATTAAGACTAGTACATAGATAACTTTTAGACGCTTGGGACAAAACAGTCCCTTTTCTGAGCAACTTAACAAACGCCATGTTGTACACTTTGTCAAGCAAACTATTAAATTAAAGGCTAATGATTCGATGAAGTTTTGTATGAAATGGAAATTGCCTAGTGCTCCATCATTCCCCTTTCAACAACCACACCACCACCATCCAACCAAATAGAAAGGTTTTACGAAATTATTGATCCACAAAATGATAAATACGATAAGAATGATGTATATTCATATTTCTTTTTTTATTTGATACACTTGCTTTTTCCTTTCTACAGGAAAATGGGAAAAACTTTCTCATCGTCGCACTCAGATTTACGGAGATGGATCAATACTGATATTCACACGAGTCTTCTTCTTTCTTCCTTCATGGTCATTTCCATTTACATGTTATGTTGTGCTATTTTGCCCGTGCCCAATGTGCTTGGACAGGGAAAGGGTTACTCTTGCCGCTGAAATGCTTATGTTTATCTATTATTCATTACACTCTCAATGGTGCGGTTAGTGGTGTGAAATGTGTTACAACTTCAAGCGTTTTCGCTGATTATACAATGTAGACAACACTTATTTCCCTACTTTCTCGGTCCCAAAGTAAAGTATAGTTATAGCTATTTTTCAACATCCTTTCCATTTTTAAACATAAACCTTTTCGTTTCTCGGTTCTATTTCTATTCCTGTCATGTACTTTAAGAGAGACACCCCGCATCATCATCGCCACCATCCACCTACACCATCAGGCAACGTTCCTGTTCTGTTCCTGTCATTCATTTCCCTTTGCTTTGGCTTAGGTGCCACCTTGAAAGCTTTTCATTATGCAGCTTTTTAACTTCATACGATTGAAAGTCATGAAATTTAATGGCACAACCATTTTAAAGGAAATGGTTACACTAACTTTGAAGTAAAATGTATAGTATGTATATACAACATGGGATGCTTTTCGATGTATGAAAAATGAAAACTAAAACTACATAGAGCGCTTAACTATTAGCTTTTTAATTTTTTTTGGATAGTATGAGCCATAATTATGTCAGTTTTTGTATTTACATGAATCATGAATGGAATGTGGAATCCTCTTGTTTGTACTCCACTTTTCGTCACAGTCACGCAACGTGGTACGCTACAAGAACAACAAAACTATTATTCTTTTATGGTTGCACAATTGGCGATGTGTGGAGGATTATTGGAGGTCACGGTTTGTTTTCGTTACAAAGTTATGTTACAGCGTGTTTATTTGATGAAGATGAGTTCCGAAATATGCAGACAATCAGACAAATCATACAGATAGTTATGCAGTCGGAGTCAGACTGAACTTCTACAAGTCTACAACATATTTTGGGAAAGGACATGTTATTCTTTATTAGTACTAAATGTAATTGATTAGAACATTTTAATTAATGACACTTACCTCTAATACATATACAGTATTTGTTTTATTGTCCCCTAACATACAATCAGAGAATTGCAGACACAGACACAATACACCGGAAAATATTGCAGAAAAATGTAACATTTTACTTTGATATAATTTATCACACATCACATCCAACATCAATCAATGCACAGTCAGAGAGTACGGTACTATAGATTATAATTACGTATCTTCTACACACAACTCAAACAAATTAGATTCTGGTAAAGATTTTGCTAATGAGCTACATCAAATAACAAGTTACTACATTTTGCAGTGATACTAATTAGAAGCCAGTGTTTATTTACTGATTCACGTCAACTTTTCAAAGATGAAAATACATGTAACTAACCTGCTAGACGGATCATCCCACAACCTTATACAATTATGTATAGTTATGATTTTAAAATGCCCATTTTCTACACTAAAATTATCAAATTATCAATTACAAACTAATTACATGATCAAAGTACCTTTATATATAATTAAAGTACAAACAAATCAATGAAGGAATGTAGAATTTCAAGAAAGCCAATACATTTATAAATTTCTAAAGTCTAATAAGTAGATAAGTTTTAAAAGTTTTTTTTTGGTTGATTTTTGTTTTTAGGAAGGTGTACAGATAAAAACAAAAATTTCGCTTTTCATTATTTGCGAAAACTTGGTACATTTATTAAAATACTGGTAATAATTTGACAACCATGAACTATAAAGATTGAATTAAAGTATCTCTACTATTTCGAAATATTTTATTTTTACTCTTCAGCTAAAGCTTATTCAGATTTCAAATACATGCTTGATGATATTCTAGAGTAAACCCAGGAATGAATGTTCATGAAACAAATTTAATTTTGAAAAGGTCCAAATTTCTTGGTTTTCAATTCAACCCAAAACTTTTTGCGCTAAAGTGCTACATTGTTGAACAGCATGATAGCTGATTATTATTAATTTACTACCAAGTATGGCTGCATGTAAGAAAAACTTTCCCAAGATAGTACATAAACGTAACTTCCAGTGTACATAAACTATTAACTTTTTTATTACCCTAAATTTGATAATAACGCAAATAAAATCAATAAACACCTTCTATAATTACATAATCAACACAATTGACATACACGCTTAGGCTAGGCTAGGTAGGTTAGGCTAACAATGAAGGACTTAAATCGACTATATAATGTAATATTGCTTAGTAAAGCAACTTTATTTAAAATCACATTTAAAGAGGAGAGGTACATGCCTAATTGCTAAAGTATAAGTGCAAGTCAGCACAATTCATAAACACGATGTATTTCTTTATTTATATAACTTTAGGCATAGTAATATCATCACCACCATCATCACAAACCATACTTATGGATTTGTACATTACAGCTCGATCTGTTTTTCAACTTCATTTCATATCTTACAAGGTATTTCTCTTCCTGTTTTTTTGAATTCTCTATAATTTTTCTCTCTTCAGAAGTTTATTCTCAAAATATGTTAAAACTTTTACAATAAAGCAAATAATGGGCCTGTTATTACAATTTTTTGTATTTATGCAAGATAACTTTTTCTTCAAAAAATGCTGATCAAAGTAATTTGGCAAAAAAATCAAATTTGATGTATAAACATTCCAGCTGCATTTACAAAAAAGTTTCAAGATTGCATCCATGTTTTTAGACAAAAGCCAAATAACAAAAAAATTGCCAATATTTTTCCCTTCCATTTGCTTTATTACGTAAAAAATGTGAAAGAAAAATAACCAAGTTTGTTGTCTTTGGAGAGGTAGAAGATATGATATGCAAGCCTTGTTTTACTTTCCCCGTGGACTTGTCCACAGACTTGGCGCTGTGAAGTGGTATAGCATTCTCCGCCTTGTTAATGCATCATTCCTTTTCAATCCGATTTCACCCCGTTGATCACCTATTGCCATACCCAGTCGACTGTTTCCTTTTGCGTGTGGCATCCAACCAAGCCTTGCTAGAGCACCTATGTGACGTTTACCAAATGTATTCTCTGAAACGATTCCTCGGAAATGACGGGGAAACCAGCCTCCACGAGCGAGAGGACCTATTTCGTTTTTTAGAATTTTAAAAATTAGTTTTTTCTGCTCAATTAATCACAGTAAATATACAAGATATGCTGGTATATTATTATTTATGTAAGAAAGTCAAATACACAGCACCTATATAGCATTTCTATTATCTATGCTGTTTACTTAAGAAAATGTTTTAACCTAATTTCCCGATAACTACCTAAAAGAAGGACTACAATCATAATATGCTGATGCAGTTAGTTAAATTGAGATTAAATGAAATCCATTCAAGCGTTAAAAAATGCATATCATATATTGTCTGATATTCAAAAATACAACATGTGAAGGCAGCAACCAAAAGAAGTAATGAACCGTTAAAATCAAATCAGAGTAAAACGAAGCGAAGGTAAAATTCGTCCGTCTAAAAAAATTGTTACAATACACTACGCAGTAGTTCTACGGTAAAATCTTTTGGTTTTAAAAATCCAAGGCCATATGGACCATTCTCAAAAGCCATAACTAATTCCGTACATAATTCATGTCACTGCTGATAAATAAAAATTGCTATGCATTCACATTACCCCACCATACCACCAAATCTTTCATGTGTGAACGTTGTCATAATTCAAGCAAGAAATAAGATCCGATAAATTTGCAACCTCATTGCTTCATCTATCAGCATTTTGCAATTTGTGTGAAACCCTCTTCATAACATCAAAACTATGTGAAAATGAAACTGTGTTTTATATGATGTATTATTTTTACTTTAAAAAGGTATGTGGAAGTATTAGTGTAAAAGATATTTATAAATTTATCAGTGTGGTGCATACATATACGATATGTAAATTTTAGAAGTTATATAAACGGGATATCCATATATATAGGTATGTGATTGTAATTTATAATATTTCATTGCTACGTATCTTCTAAAAAGAAAACGAATAATTTACCCAAGAATCTTTTCGTCTTGTAAGCTCCAACATCCACTCCATTCAACAGACTACTTGCTGAATTTTGATCCAATATCTCGTTGTTGTTCATGTGTTGGAATTCATCTTCTGAAGATAGCTCATCTGCATAGTCCGAGAGTGATCCGGCTGCTGCTGCTGATTGAATTTCATCAGGAATCGTAATATCTGCATCGCTTAGCACTCCATTCCTTCCAACTACGTCTAAGCCAGTGAAGCTCATTGGAGGAGTTTCCAATTCAAATGCGCCAGCTTGTGAATCCATTTGGTAGCCTGATAATGGTTCCTTTAGGGATCTTCTGTAAGGTCTCGGCTTAGTCCCAGATAGCGCCATAAGAGCTCCCAAATGCCTTTTATAAAGTTCAACTTTATTGGGGAAAATGAGCTCTAATTTTCTCCCAGCAGGGGTTCTTCCCATTGACTGTGCGGCGGCAGAAGCTATTGATCCTATATGTTTCTTGGATGGTGAAGTGAAAGATTTGCTTCCGGTTAACTGTCTTGACCCAGAAAGTGCGGCAATGGCACCCATATGACGCTTATACATCATCTGATCGTTTTCATTCTCTGTTGACATTGCATCTAGTCGAGAAGGTGAAGCTTCCGTGTCTGATGGGTTTCCAATTTCGTCCATAACTTCACCCAAATTCGAACTAATTTGTTCTGTTTCAGCTGCATGTATACACGTCTGTAAATACAGCACATTAATTGTATTCATTCATTTTCAGCTTTTCAAATATTCACTCAAACTTGATGAGAACATTTTTTGCCATGATAATTTAACAACTAATAAATATTTCATACTTAATATCATCAATAGGCTTTGTCCTTGGAAAGTAGTAAACTACTTATATTAAACATTAAAACAAAACAGAGCTACAGCAATTTCGGACGATTAAGCCTTCCCAACTTAAATATGTGTTTGATGTTTAGGGTTCTAATAATATGCATAAGATGATTTGCACGAGCACAGACGCCATTTCCGGGGGTGCTTACTCACATAATATTCAGTTGATTGATTAAGAGTTTGTTGCCTGCTTCTAAATGATCACAACACTAAAGCCAACCGCACCACAACCACCACAGTAGGTTAGCAAACCACAAAACTGCTTTACTGGGAAAAGTTGTGTGCACAAAAGTTGTCAGTAGGAAATACTGTACAATTTTCCAGGAAAAAGAGAATGACAAGTTTGGCCAGTGGTATTAACATATCGGGAAAGCCCATATGCAATGCATACAAAAATGGTACAAACATTTGTCATTTGTCTCTTTGTTCCTGAAATAGATTATATAAATTTATTCTAGAATAATAATAAGGCTTTTATATTATTATTACGAAATCATATTCTGTCGACCGGACGTCACTCAAATAGGTATACCTGCAGGAGAAAGCTAGCGAAGCGAGCTTTACTTGTTTATACTGCAACGTGATACGTAGCTACTTGAATACCAGACCTACCTTTAATCATCGTTTTCATCATTTCATCTCCAGAAATCTACAATTATCAAGTAGGGTTGATAGAGTCGCAACACTTTTTTATGAGATGCGTAGAGAGGGAGCCGCGACAATTGACTTGCAGTTGTTTTGTTGCTCAACGGTATCCCCTTTCCCTGGGATTTAATCTTTTTTTGGGGAAATCTATGCAATTCAAATCAGTTATAGATGAAACACTATTGCTTGATTTCTCCTGAATCTGAATTTAAGTATATTTTGGCATGTACGTGTGCCTGTAGGTGACATTCTATTAGAGTACATCAGCATTAAATTTCCTGTAGAAGAATTTGATTTTACTTTTGGAGATGAACTGTGTCATATCTTAACTTATATAACATATGTGGCAGTGTGGGTGGGTGAACAAAATCCAAATAATTTGATTGTTCGTCCTATAAAACTTTTTAAGTGGAGCATATTTTCCAACTGCGGTAATATACTGATGTTGAACAAGCTGTGTCAAAAAATCCCTTGATATTTCGTTACACCACACACGTCATTGTTTGTTCATTCATTATTCCTAAAAAATCAAACATTTTCGACTTTGTTTCACCTTTTGCCAATTCACAGAGTTCCGTGCTGAGTTGGGAGACATGATAATTTGTAAATGGAGTAAAGTAAGAATGAAATGACTATTTACATGATCATAGGGAACAATTTGATCAACCCATTTCCCGTTTAAATAACCATGTTTAATACGGAAGCACTTTTTGTCTGCTCAACAGTCCCTAGAAAATATTATGATGTTTGCTCAAGTTTACATGCATTTATGTTGTTATAATATAAATTGGGGCTTTGTGAGAGCCCCTTAAAATCATGACTGTAACAGGAGTTTCAAGTTTTTTTGCACTTTATAAGTAAAAGACAAATAAAATATTAATATATAGGCTTTTACTTTTTATGTGGATTGTATATTTCCCCCGTATCCTACTGGCTGGCTTTCACAGCCAATATCCCGTTGTCTCAACTATACATTATTTACATACACCATTTATCGGTTTCCCAGATCTGTGTGACGCCAAAATTTAGGGTGGAACAATTGCAGCTGAATTTACGTCGATATAGTGTATTTTATTCTATAAAATTGGCATGCGAAGGAAACAACGACTTGGATTACATAATTTACACTGCCAAACAACCATCATCAGGCCTTTTTTCGTGTAATCTAATGACATGTTTATTAAATTTGAAACTTTCCTGGAAAATTGGTTGGAATGGATGTTGTATTATATTATCTACTCCGCCAAAACTATTACTGAATATTCCTAGAAAAGAAAGTACCAACATATTGTACATCTTGAAACGCTACACTCTTCTTCCGGTATGATTTGTGGACTATCCCACAGAACAGAGACCCCCATTATATCATGTAACCAAACAAACTACACTGGCAAAAGAGCATAATTTGTGCGGTAGAGGGAAAAGATATTAAACATGCCTGGCTATACACAAGGTCAGTACAGTCAACAGTGCTTCTGCTAATCTCTTTGTTCCAAACATTTAATACCGATGTTTATGCATATTTTTCATTGTCTATTTTGCAGATGCAGTATTCTGTTGAATACTACGTCATGTGCTTTTCACAATGCAAGTGTGTAGTAAAGTAGTAAATAAAAAATGTGAAACGATCTTAACAGTTGTAATTTGGATCACGTAATTAGTGAAACTGAAAAATACATTATGTATTTTTTGGTGATAATCGATAGTCTAGCGTTTGACATGAATACTAATGACTGTAATGACTAACAGTACCATTAATATGCGACTGACACAACGTTTAAGAAAGAACTTTGATAACTTCACATGAATATATGGAATACTTATTTATATCGCTTTTACATTCAATATTACTGTTATAGGAAACAACTATAATCACCACTCGTGTTTTACTTCCACGAGTTTTACTGTGCTCTGGTGGACAGAATGAACCTTTGAAAACGTTGGAACAAGCTACTTTGTAAGTCAGAAAAGCAGTCAACCCCCGCAACTCATATTGAAACAAACATGTACATTCATTTAAATCAAGGCACGGCATGGTCTCTTAAAACAGCGTTATACATGAATATAAACATGCATGTATGTCTCGAATGTATGCGTCATCAGGATCAAATTGCACGTGGATTTGAAAATTAGTAAATTATTTCATTATGGCTAAAGCTTTTATTACAAATTTGCCACTTCTTGTGTTGCAAAGAAAAGAAAGCCTCACAAATGACTATTTTTCTACAAAGTACCTCAATTTTTCATAACTTTCGTAACTTTATAATACCATTTTCCCCACTCTGAAACCCATTCTTTTCCTTTGCGTTTTCACCACCAAACAGTGGAGAAAAAGAGGGAAAAGGAATTTTATGAGTTTTTGGAAAGTATTGTATTAAGAGCCATATAATTAAAACTCTTGCAACACAGCTTTTTCCTTCTCGTTTTCATTTTCATTTCATTACTCCTCCTTCCTGTCAACCTGGAGAAAACAAACATCACCAGAAGCTAGTGGACAATTGGAAACTGGTTCTACGACGTCAGAAAATATGTATAATATAAAATGTAGGCACACTACACACTTACTATAGAAAAGATGTTTACTAGACGTTAGCCTAAATATTTTCATCCACTCTGTTTACAAGGAACCAACCACATGGTCACAAGTTGTGACTCACCAAGTAATCGGATACTTTCTTTTAGTCCACACAGCTTTCAAATATTTGTTGAAAAGAACAATTTTATACGTTTTCTAAGGGCATATATATGATAGGTTAGGAAGTTGGCGGTGAAAATGTGGTCGTAGTAATGGAATGGGAATGATAAGAAAGTGAAAAAGATTGCCTGAAGAAAGATACAGAATGTGTATGACTCAGCAGTGTTATTGTTAGGCTGGTGGGCTGTAACGAGTAACGAGATATGATATGATAATCTATATAATGAGGTCCCATGTCTAGTGTTATTTTATTAAACCATTTGTATGATGTAATTTATACCCTACTATCAAGATTTCAGTTATATAATATTTAGTACATATGGCAAACATTAAAAAAATGTCCTACTGCCTACGGAGGACCCTTAACAAAAACATACGCTGCCTACGTATACTATTTTATTGCAACTGCTGAGTTATGTGCATGACTTGCCATAAATGTGTTTTATAGTAAAATAGAAAGTTAGCGGGGGTGTGTGAAAATGAAAACGCATCATAGCTTCTTAAGAACAAAATCTCTCTGAAGATTAAAATTGAAAATAAAAATCCTTTCCAATTGAAAGCATGGGGGAAACTGAGATCCTAAGCTTTAAAAGTGAAAGTAGGGTTTTTGTTTAAACTGGCTGTACTGTAAATACACAATATCAAAAGCATGAGATGATGAGAGATTCGGTTTTAAAAACCTTGCCTTGCAGCTTGCTTGTGGGCTTTTACCCTGAGCACACTTCAGCAGAAAGATTATCAAGCTTATCTTACAAACAGACTCAGCATTCGGAAAAAAGACATTATAACCCTTTTGAAAGCATTGAGCATTAGAGATGGAGAACAATTACTCCATGTGTGCTTGTATTTACTGAAGATTATGTAAAATTCACGCGTCACCATGTTTGAATTGATGTATTAACTTGAAAGCTCGAGAGAACCAGCATTCAAGCCTGGCAGCCACGAGCGTCATCGTCGAGCTATTTTGTGCTACAACGGATTCATAATTGTTTCTTATTATGGTTGTGTTTGTTTGGAATCAGCCCCCTACATACATACGTATGCCTATATCTTGTTGCCTATTTTTCCCAGGAGCGTAATCAGACTAAACTGATTTATTTACCCGAAAAAAAATTATTTCATACAAGTTTGGCTCGAAATAAAGCATCTTTATATTATCCTTCTTTCTCTTGTGACCGAATTTCATAGAATATAAAAACAGTATACGTACCTATCAATAATGAAGGTAGAGAAAAAAGTATAACAGTCTGACTGAATAAAGTTTTCCGCACTCTCTCTTTCGCCCACAAGTCGAATTCATTATTTATCTTTTGTTTTAGTCTGCCAAAAAGGAGTACAGAATGCAGAACAAATGACTTCAAGGAATCTTTGCCATTTGCCATCTGTACAGAAGTGTTATACACCAAGTGGCCATAAATAATGAATGCTCATTGAATCATAAATTTTATTGGTGGGTGGCTCAATACATTGTTTGGCTTAACTATGTATAGCCCTTGTCATTGGAGGTCAATAACAGAATGTAATAAATTTAGGCTTTATTCCAATGACAATGCCAAATAAAGGTGTATCAAGGGGCAAAGTGAAAGTGACTCCTTAAAAGGCAAAAAACGCAATATCGACACATGTTTTATAGTAACTTGGAAAGTTAGGATAATTGACAATTGTACATGGGAACTTAGGATAACCCAAAGTTAATTAGTTATAATCATAATATTTTCTATACAAAACCGTTGTGTGGTTTTGAGCATAAGAAGTCATCTAACCGTCAATTTCCTGAATATTTTGATTAAAAAGTTCTACAATGCCCAATATTGAATGAAATGCTTATAAATAGGATAGATTAGAATAGTAACTTTCAAAGAATACAGAAAGAGACAATTCAACTTACCTCATAGAACAAAGCCAAAATTACAAAGATGAGCTTTATTTTCGTTGAACTGTGCGTTGGAAATGATAGGCTTGTGAATCCGACTTCCATCATTTTTTCTGAGAAACTTTCTTCAATTGTGCAATGTACAAAGTAAAGTTTGAATTGTAGTGAAACAATAACGTGCTTTAGTATTAACTAGTTTATCTTGATTAAAAAATCGTTGATTACTTTTGCTAAAAAACAAACTTTTATATCCTTCCACCCTCCTACGTTAACCCTTTCAAGCGCTAACAAACGTGAAATGATCCCCAATTGATGATTTGGCTTTCAAATGATAAGATTTTTCCTTGTATTGATGATGATGCAGGAGGTATAGGTATTGAAATTACAAAGTTATTGACTTCTCTATTATTAATTTATTTTTATAAAAATATAATAATCTCGTTTGTAATACTATTGTGTCTTCAGTGTTGGTTTTATTCGTGACAATTAAAAGCAGAAGAATAGATCAAGATATAATTTTCACTTTTTCTTAAGATTCCACTTCTGGTTTCTGATTGACTTGGCAGCTTAAATTGCTGAAACTGTTTGTGTGCAATGCAGGTAAGTGTCGTCGTTCTTAGGTTCGTTGTTATCGTTGTTGTAAAAATCTGGGCTCTTATTGTATCTCTGAATTGGTACTATTGGTTGTGGGAGAAAAATCAGTCTGTTGAGCTGAACGTTCATCCAACAAGTGTGCTACCCTATCTGGTACCGCAGCGGTTTTCTACCACTTTTCTACTTTCCTTCCTCTGGCTTACTCACTCACTCACTCACTCCGTTACACTTTCTCCATTCCATTTATACTGACTGGTTCTCCAAATGTTGTGTGTGGGCGACTGACTACGATAGTTTGATAGCTTCGTTTTTCTTTTACTTCCTTGGTTTGACTCTCCATCACATCATAATAATAGAAAGCAAAAAAGCAAACTTGCTGGTTTCAATGCGATGCGTATATTTACTACAATCTATTTATTGAATACATTTTCCTCTACAAAAAAAAAATTCACTGGAGTAATAGTCAAATGAGTAGAGTTGGTCGTGGTTGCTGCTGATGCACGAAACCCAATTGACGCGATAACTATGTGTGACTGTGTGACCACTCGTATTACGTATTACGTAATGAAATATCTTACGTGGAAAATGCTTTTACTTTATGGCCCCACCAGTCCCACACGGCTCGTACTATCGCAAGTAAGACACATCGCTTAAATGGTAGTGGTATCAGATTAAGTAAAGGTGACAGTGACTTAACTTTCACTTACCAGCGACAACAATAGTTTTCCGTTTTTCACATGACACAAAAGTAGTACGTTGGCACGTGTACTTAGTACTCGTATAATAGCTTGCCAGATTTTATTTATGTGTACAGTAGTTCATCATGTACTAAAGAAAGTATGCGATGAAAAACAAATTTTGTTAGGGAAAGCAAATAAACTATTTGAAGAGGGTTTTTAGCAAAGGAATAAAAAAGGGATGCTAAAATCTCAGAGTACAAATTTATCTGGTGAAGCGTCTTGTCTGTTTGCGTGTTTCTTCAAAATTTTAGTTGTATCGTTTACAGAAGTAGTGAAATAAGGAAATGGATGAAGTGGTTATAAGTTATAACTTATAACATAACCAAAAACTGCTAAAGGACTACGTATACCCAATACCCAGAGCGTATTCGAACTATGTAGTGCACCACTTTTAGAGCAAACATCTTGCTTGAACTCTTGAGAAAATTTTGTTTTAACTGAGAGGATTCAAGAAGCTTTAACAATTGTACTACTACTTCTTCTTGTTTCATTTCACGCTCTACCTCACTCCACTCCATTGCAAATTTTCTTCTCCTTTTGTGACGTACATTCATTCTCTCCTCTCAACACAGAAACCAATATGGGAGCAAAGACACACAACTGGAATTTCTTGAAATGCCACTGCTACTGTCCCCTGGTGCTATTATTACGTTTTTATTTGTAGTGTATCATTTCCCCCATATCAAACTTTTTTTGTATGTCTACGCTAAACAGAAACCTGACAAAATTAAAATACTGATAAGACTGATGAGGGTGGATGATGGTGATTGGCGATGAATGTGACATTCACCCACTCTTTCTATGCTCCTATAACTTTATGGGCGTTCACTCATATTACATTTGACTTCTTGCAATGATATAAATTTCCACTTCATGTTGCTGTTATCTGTCAACAAGACTTTCACTTTGTCATTATTTATGCATCACTGAATCACTGGAAATGACGATCTTCCTTCGATACTTCTATGGCTGAGTCACTCAATTTTATGAAGTGGTACCACATTTCATGAATCACTTGTTAAAATTATTGCTATTCAATAAAGTTTTTATTTTGAAACTTGGCCATCGTATGACTTATGAAATGAATGGCAAAAACTTTGTTGTTTATTATTTATTAGCTCTATATTAAACTTTCTACTATACGAGCTAGATACTAGTTCGAGTCATAAAATGATTAATTTATTATGTTATAAATATGTTAATTTACCTTTTTCCAACGCAATACGTCCTACACTTCTACAACTAATCACAAATCTATTGATGATGCATGGCTGTTATTGTGTTTCTTGTTTGGTTGTATGCACATTTACATTACATCATGTCGCATCTAATGATTTTCCAATCTTCTTCCTAAGTACTGGGTTGTCTACTCATTAAGCATTTCTTTAACCGGGAAAGGATTGGGTTCCTTATTAAGTGAAAACAAAGTCGAAATCTTATTCACCTTCAAATTGCACAGGACATAGTATGTAGGTAAAAGTAATGTTCGCAAATAAAAAAAGGTTTCATTTGGTTAAAGTGAACAGGACTGATGTGTGATGTATGAATTAATAAGTTGTTTTGATTACATTGTCATAATTAAGGATAAGTGAGCCTTTATTTTGAAATACCTAGCATTAATTTATGACTTCATGCCTTGTATTGAAAATAAGGATCCTGAAATTGTCTCATAATAAGATACTTTGTTCCATGTCTGCATGTCATTACGAGAAGAAAACTCATGAAAGCGTGTTCAATGTGTAATTTTCCAGTAAATTGCCAATAGCTGCTGCTTGCGTTTTAAGACTTTATTTCAACTCAATTGAACGCGACTATATACATTTTGGATTATTTTTTACACTAATATGATATCACATACATATGAAGAAACATGTATGAAGATAGATAAACTGGATTTACCTTTTAAAGAAATAAACAAAAGCACCTAAAATATCTCATACAATTAGTATCATGAACTTCATTTAGTTCATTAAGTTAAAACACACTTAAAAGACTTCTCTTATAAGGTAACAAAGTAAACGTTTAAACTTCGCTAACACGCATCAAACCAAAGAATGACTTTTCAGGCTTGAAAATGGAGAAAATATTCTCACCGATGTTTTTAACAACAATTTTGTCGTTTTCGTTAAGCTTCGTGAGCCCCGCGGTGAAGCAAGAGTTGAACTCTTGTTTAGAGGTACACTGGAGAAGAGGCTTGTCATTAACTTCAAGCTTGAAGCCCTCCACATTTTCATCATGATAGTGAATCTGAAAAGATTAACAGAGGAAATTAATTTTCAATGCTAAAGGTTACTTAAATGACTATTTTGTGTTCATCCAATATATTCTATTGTTTAAAGTTTTGCAACTTTATATCAATGTTACCTGAGCGTAAACGTAATAGATTCCAGGCTTCAGGACGGTGAGAGTACCATCTTTCTTGTCGTATGACAAAGCATCCTTAGTGTTCCATTCTTCAGCACGCCAGATCTGGAAAACTCCGTCACTATTACGAAGACGAGGATTGTCTTCAGCGGTAAAGTTGGATACATCAGCGACGAAATGAGCTGCAACAGGCTCATGTTTCTTTGTATCTTCATCATAAGTCAACACACGTGCGGCAACCTTTATAAAAATATTAAGGTAAAGTATGTATCAATATGATAGTGTCTTATACACAATTGTAGAAGATTATTATCCGCGGAATTACCTGATCTCTGCCCCTTCCAAGTCGTCTAACTGGTGGAAGAGATCTTGTGCGGAGTTCTGGGGCATGACGGGTATCGGTATAGCGCGTCTCTGTGCTAAGAGGTGGAAGCCTATCTCTCATTTCTTTCAAACCAGAAGGATAGAATCTACGACCTTGACGATCCTGGGAGTAGAAAGTCTCATCATCATGATTACGAACAAGTGGTTCTGGTGTAGTGGGACGTCTGCGACGTTGAACGCCATCCCTTCTTCGTTGATTTCTTCTGGAACCGACAAGGCCTTCTTCAGTTGAGTAGTCCTTGTAGTTCAATTCTGGAGTTCCATCGGCAGAGCGGGTAACCCAAGTATCGGCCAGTTTTACGGATTTGATGGCTTGCCGTTTGTTACGGGTGTGCTGTTCTTCGTTTTCATTTTCGTCAACGACTGGGATTTCCTAGAATTGATTAAAAATTAAAATAATATATTAGTACACGTGAACACGTAATTGAACACCAGCTTGTTTATTCATTTGATTACTGTATAAGTCAAAAGGTCAAATTTATCAAATAAATGAGTATTCTGGTAAACAGCTCCTAATGATGTTATCAAAATTCGATTAATTTATCTTTTACACAAAGTTTGCACTAAAATTGAACTCAAAGGACCTTGACCATGACTTTAACTCAACAGTCGATATTGCATGCATGAAAATCCATATATTGACTCAAATCACATAACCGTCTAAAAACATTCTACAGTTTGCAATTTGTTTAAAAAACAATGAGCACTACAGAAATCAACCATGCAAAAAAATCGATGGCGTGCCTCCAAAATAAATTTAATCATTCAACAAAAAATGTCCTACGCCAATATTATAAAGGACAAAGAGGGTAAGTAATTTAATTACTTTAATTACCTTCTGCTCGTGATGGTTGTTGTGCTCCAGCTTCATTACTTTAATGGTAAGCTCGGAAACTTGGTGCTCCATTTCTTGCAGTTTGGTTTCATACCGGTAAAATGCCAGACACGCTCCGAAAACAAGACCGCAAAGCATGACAGCCTTGATAAAGATGTAAGCCTGGGATTCCGACTTGTACAGCTTGCTGCCGGCTGGCAGCAATATTTCGTTTATTTCTGACTTCATTTTTACTTTGCTAATTTAATTACTGTTTCGGTATAAAAAAGATGAAGACGGGAGGCGATTAAAAGTTGGTTGGGTTCCCAAGTTGTGGGTTCCAACTAGATGATTAGAATGAGCAAACTGGAACTTTTTATAGTGATCTTCCAATTAAAGATTTTTAAGCGTCACACGTTTTAATAAATAGATCACTGTGTCATGCCGTACTTCTTTTGGTTATTTATAAGAATAAACATTCATATGAACATTTTGCTTAGAACTGCCCACAAGTATAAAACCGTTACTTGTCATTACATCAATTTTTCCGTCAGTTTTTCCGTCGACAATTTTTCATCTTCAATACAAAATGTCTTGACTTTGTGTTTATGTTAAATAAAAATATCAGCTTCAGCACATCATTAAAATCTATTTTTATGTATAACGTTACAGCTAACACAACGCTAAATTGTAAATTTACTTTGTCCAGTAAATTGCTAGCATACAAACAGGCTGCCAGGATCAAAATAATCGCGATTATCTTGACAAAGGTTAATATTTTCTTGATAACCTATTCCTGGCCGAACTTGAACTTGACCATTGGACGAAGGAAAATCATCGTTAACATTGCAATTATGTAAAGGAAATCCATCCAAAGAAGTGACATGATGATGTGATGTAATGTCAATATTGCTTATTTATTACAAAATAATACTGTTTATAATTTAACAGTTTTAGTTATTGTGCATTTATGTACTATATTAATTCATTTTGTGCAACAAAAAATATAAATATAGCGGTTCCAGAGCAATTAAGACCTTTGTTGCGTACGTGTTGAATATGTTTTTATTTGATTAAGTGTGTTTTACAATAAGAAAAAAAAATATTTGCCTTGTGTGTATTTATAACTTGCAGAAATATGAGAAAAATATTCATTCATTTGAGGATAATCTTATCATAACAGCATTTGTCCAGTGTCCATTGGCTTGTTCTGTTACATTCCACGAGTTTCTCAAAGTCAAGGCCGTCGACAAATTCTGGATTTCGATGCACGTCAACATCAGATCAACTGTTTAAGAAAATAGAAATGTCTTATTAGGGGCAAAGTGATTTCGGACTGCATGCATTGCACGGCAAAATGACAAAATTTTGGAGCACGGGATGCACCGATTTAAGTTTTTCCTGGAAATGCTGAAAATCTGGGACATGATATATGCTGCACAAAAATTATATATTTTGTACATGGAACATGGAACCCAATCTTGGAAAAAACAAGCCGACTTTTTGGAACTTAAGATAGGAAAAAGCGTAGGAAGTTTCATAAAAGTTCTAAACTCCAATTATCCTTTACCAACCATGTATCATGTATACTCCGCCTACGCATTTAAATTAACTTGCAAAAAATGCTTACATGTATCGATTTTTGTCGATATTTTTCTTGCTACCAATTTAGCCATTTCCGCCCTTAAATCATATTATAATAGTTTACATCAAAAATGCCTGTGAAATTGGAGCAAGGAAATGTGCATTGTTAGTGAGACAAATAAATGTTTAATTTTATAGCTTTAAAGGAAATAGCCAACTAGCATCTACAATCCCTCTCTGAAGCCATTTTGATGCACAAAATTACACATATGAAAATTCAAATACACTACGTTCAACATTTCATTCGCTTGAACTCTGAACAATGCAATGAGTCATAATGAAAGAGAAGCAAATACCAAACAATTATGTAGTAAACTCTCATAAAAATACTTTCATTGCCTACTTATTTCCGTCGAAATCACAGATTTTCGCAAGATTAATTTAACAAAACTGTTCAGTCAGACGCGAGGCAGCATGCATGTATTTTAATTAACGTAGCAAAATACAACATAAAAACTATTATTGTGTTGTGTAGTAGAAATGATTGGCATTGGTGTATATATTAACTATCTGCATATATACATTTGTATACTTAGGTACACGCATTTTGGTTTCGTATACTTAATGAGCAATTAAATACAAAGCACACAAACTAACCATGTACCCCTTAATTCTTGCTAAATTTCTTACAGCAACTCCTTTGTTTGTATTTTGACTTTGGCTGGGCTGAATAGATTCCTAAGTACACAAATATATTTCGCTATATCGGTCAACTACCTTCAAAATACGACCGTTTGCTTAAAAGATCCCTTTTATTTTCTAAATGAGAAAGGTATGCATTATGAGTGATTAATCTAAGCATAAATGCCTTTGCGATGATGTAGTTTAAAAAAAAAATGCCAGTGACGCTCTTAGCTCATACATAAACATAAAAAGTAAAATCTTTTAGCCAGTACATCTTGCAAATTTACTTTTTATATATAATCATCACTGTACAATCATCATCAACGCAACGTCATCAACATCACTGACAACAACAATAACATCTATAGCAGGTGGTCAGACAAGCTTTTTGCATCAAAGTAATATTTCCTTTACGAAAGCAAAAAGTGAAGAAAAAAAAAACATTCTACTTTAAAGGATTAACAATCATGTATGTCGATTATGTTAACTTTTTGCTCATATCCTATGCAAGTCGAACAGAAATGTCTAATTTCTTTTAAATATATCATCTTTAAGACACATATTCAGCTTGTACCTTGTTTATTTCATGGTATGTATCAAGAGTACTAACCTAACAATGTAACACTGAACAGTGTACACTGCAGATTGAAAAAAACAGCAAACATGCAGCCTTACATTTCGAAGATTCAGTGTACCTATTCATTATTGCACTTTACAAACTACTTTGAAATTCACTCAGGAAATATATGCATTAAAGCGGCTCTCTCGCAACAATCAACGCTGCAGCACCACCACACATGGTGAAACCATAGTGTATCGTTTTTGCAAGCTTTCCACACGTACACGTTCGTACATGTACATGTGCCGAATAACGGGAATGGCGTCTGACACGGTTATGCATTGTTACATTCACTCAACTTCACTCACTGTGGCATGAAAAATCTTCAAGTGAGCCCAGTTTCTAGTGCTCGTCTGCTTTCGACTATTACTGCATCGTAGCCATTAATTTTAAAAGTAATGAAATCTAATAAAAGTATCTACTAGGTAAGTTTCAAAAAACTTATTTTAAAGTTTTTATTCATTAAATATTTCTTCATGTTAACAATGCAGTTCGTACGATTTCTCTTAACTTTGTGAAAAGTATGATGGTGGTGTAGTGCACATTTGCACATCATTTGCACTGGATCGCTACTTTGTTTGTTTACCAGCAGTATTTTCAAGTAATTTTTTGTGGAATTATTGATTTTTAACTGCTTTACGGGTTGTGTATGTGTTCATTTTAGAATCATGGAAAACTATAGTGTCAGTTTCGTGTATCCTACATTAACGGAGCTCGAAGAACCCGAGGAAGCTAAACTTGAAGGATCACTGCCAGAATGGGTACATGATTCAGTTTACCTAAGAACAGGTATGTTTCGTCAAAAATATATATGTATTTCCAAAAAAAAAACTTTATACTATTATAAGTTAATGGAGTACTATAATTAAATATACATGTTTACAGTGATATGAAATAGAATACTAGCTTATTATAGTAATTTTTTATTTGGAAAACATCAACAGGGCCGGGCCATTTTGACTTTAAAGATTTCTCAGTAAATCATTTCTTGGACGGTATGTACAAGATTTGTTGTTTGAATATTTCAGCTTTTCATTTTTTAATTTCCCTTGTTAAATCAACAATAAAAATACTCATTTTTAAGGTTATGCAATACTCACACGCTTTCAAATTCAAAAGGATGCAATCAAGTACGACAGGAAATTCCTTCAAACAGATGCTTACAAGAAAGCACTCATTGCTCAAAAGCCAGTTATTGCTGAATTTGGAACGAAGGCCCATCCAGATCCAACGAAAAGTGTTCTGTCAAGATTTATTCCAAGTCTGGTAAGTCATAAGCAAAAAAAAACACTGAGAATATCTAAAACATATGCAGTGGAAAATATTTCTTACTTTCTCTTGGAATTTGGAATATATCGAAATAAGAAAAATGCTTCTAGAAAATTACAATTTTATCTGTAATAAAGATCAGAATACGTCATAGCATAATGCCCCATTTCTATTTTGTATATCATTCAGCTTCCCGAAATGTCAGACAACTGTAACGTCTGCCTGTTTACTATTGGTAATGATTTATTCGCTGGAGCTGATACGTGCATGTTTCGCAAAGTAGATTCCAAGACGCTGGAGTGTGGAGACAAGTTTGGTAAAATAACTTTACGCATTCAATATTCAGATTGTGTATCACATTATTCTGGAATCATAATACCGAGCTTGCAATGCAGTAGTTTTTGTTATTATTAGCCTTCATATATTATCTAGTTAATGTAAGACTATTTTGCGTAGGTGTATTCATTTTTTAGGCAAAACAG
>JAQIWN010001225.1:0-22243 GCA_034699025.1 Entomobrya cf. arborea Gr-Col-00668
GAATGTAATGTAACCTTGTACATATTTTCAAGATCACTCAACAAACATCTGAAGACTTTTCCATCGCATCATTTTCATCTTCACATCATAATCACAAGAGAGAATCTCGCTCTCAGCCGGAGACCTCATGAAAGGCATGAGAAGAGGTAAGGAACACATGCCGGCTCAAATAAACTAATTATGCAAGATATTCTCAAAAAGAAAGATGTTGTTTCCCTGTGTGTTTGTTACTGGTGATATGGACAAATTGACTGACAGATAGATTGCGTCATGAATGTACACTCGTCGAGCACTCCAACTGCAAATGATGCGATATGTAGTCTGGTAAATGTGAGGAGTGTAAACGATATAATTTTATGGATAGCTCGTGGGCTCATCATCAATTTGTTTTGTGCAGTGTGCACTGTGCAGAATGCAGAACACAACACTGTTTTGTTGATGAGATGACTTTAAACATGCCATTGCCATAAATGTTCTATATGCACAATTGCATCACCTACTAGGTAGGAAAAATGCATCAAATCAACAAAATAAAAATATTTTCATCTTTTATAATGTCTATGATGAGATGATGATGATGGAAATATGGCCATTTAATATCTGTATGAAATATAAATTTTATCTTTCTAATGCATCAAGCCTTTTTTGTCAATTTGTGTACAGAGTAGAATATAATACGTGCATGAAAATGAAAAGCAAATGCATTTTTATTATTACAGCTTCATTACCTTATCAAAAACCTGAAGGAAGATGAGAGAGTGGAGGGCAAGGTTTGACAGCCCGACCAGAGACCATATTATATCCTAAATGCTCATTATATTATTTTTTATAAACACTCATGTTGTTCATAGTGTAAAAATCGTATCAAAGGAGCATAAAATACCTAAAGTATGTATTCATGAATTTTATTATATTTACCTACCAACACAGAAGAAAAAACATTTCCAAAGGCTAAAATAACTTGATATGAAAATGTAATTTGTCAGAGAGGCTGGATATGTATGTTCGTTTTTTCATCTTCATTCACTCAAAATGGGCTCCCTTAGTAAAATTGTTTTATTACTTTTCAAATACGAAGTATAAAGTAATCATAATCATACAATAAAAAATATAATGCATGTATTTACACACCAAAATGAAATTATCAAATTTTTTAAATAACCGTAATAACACATGTGAGGAAACACCTTTGCTGTCATTCCCTCATACATAAAGCATGTTTTTTAAAACTTTTTTTTACATTTTTATTTGTAAAGTGTAACTAGACTTTTTTATGCTTGTCGTGGGAATTTTTTTTTCAGTCGGAGCGTCATTCATTACATGAAAAAACAACTTTGAAACTAGAAATAATACTTTGTAGGATATATCGTCATTTTCCCAACAACAATAAAAATATGATACATTTTCTGAAACCATTTTGTATTCATCATCCACATCTTCCTTTTTTAAATGCCATGTTATCCGTTTTTTGTTACTTTTTCGTTCGTCTCTCCTGTTTAATACACGATTAGGTACGATCATAGGTATCTCATGTCTTTTCGTGGTTTTCGTGAGGTTCCACCGGTAGTAACCTGACAAGAGGAAAGAGAGAACCTGGGGGAAATGAGCATATCTGTAAAAATTACCAATATTCTATTCTTAAATGAATGAATTCCATCACGAACGTTAAGAACCGCCAGAGAAATTACTACAGTACAGAGCAGAGGATCATATTACATTACATAATAGAGAAACTGCTGAATTTCACCATATCTCTACTTAACTGGGAAACGTCAGTCATATTAGCATCCACCGACCGACCCCTCCTCAATATAACCTTAAGCATTAAAAGTAAAAGTGAACAACAGCTATTTCATCTAATTTTGTCTCAATCGAGCAGTAGTAAAAGTATTGAAAGGAGAAAAACGATTAGATGGCTATGCTGATTGTTCGGAGATGGTGGAAGCTTTTTGTCTGTGCCTAGTAAAATGAAAACAAGATCAAGAGAGAAGATTCTCATCATTATATATATTTTTTGCTGCTGTTGACTTGAACCCATTTGACATTTACCGGGACTGTATGCAGTGCAGGCATCGAGAGTGCTTAAGTTATTTGGAATATAATACGCCAGACAAAAAAGGAAGTGGAAGTTTTAGGGGAAAGTATACTAAAACAATAACAACTTTGTGTAGCTTTTAGCTTGTCTGTCTGTAGTATCGTTTTTATTTCGTGTTGATGCACCGTGAAGGAAGAAAAAAAAAGAACAAGAGATATCAAGTATTTTGTATCAAGTAAAGTCAAAGTACAAAACACGATATTTTATCGTTTGGCATACTTAATTTCTCATATAAGATCAACAATGAAGAAACTACAAATATGATGGTAATACGGAATGAAAGCAACAAAAGCGGATTGTTTCCACTAGAAAAAGAAACAACTTTATCATAATCAGAAGGAGGAGTGCACAATAAACTCATTATAGTTTGGCTTAATGTAATATTTTATAGCAGATGTTGTTTGTATGATAACAACATGGTATTTTAGTCGTAAGACCTAAAATCCTTCATGTTTCTTGTTACTTTTGAATGTCTAAGTTCAAGAAGCGCCAAGCAGACAAAATAACAATAGTGATAGTAATATTAATACCAGTAAGACAGAATGGTTTATAAGAAATATGTTTGTGTAGAAAAATTGCGTTGTTCACAAAGCCCAGTCCAGTCACAATGAATCAATATCATCTGCTCGCTGAACAATAGAAATTGTATGTAAGCTTCTGGTGTCAGCGTCAGCGTAAGTATTTACTGCTAAGTAGGTACAACAACAGACACTGCCACCATGCATGGTGCATGCTTTTGTAAATATATAAGTTAAACTAGATTAAATATGACGATCGCAATAAAAGCTTGTTATAATTCTCAAAGACTGTAGTATGTTATATAAGTAGTTTGACTGTTCCATTTTTGCTGTTTTATTTGAATACTGACATAAACTACTAGCCAAGTGCATGCATAATATACGCAGACTTTCTTTAATGTTTTTCCTGGGATATATACATTGACTAAAGAAATGAATTCATCTTGCTCTTCTCATTTTTTACTACTTTGCACTGAATTCACCACAATAATGCGGTGTGGCTCTTGGCTGGCTGGACTACTCGTTGATGCAACTTGAGAGGATTCCTGCATGATGATGACTATGACATGTGTCGCTATTCTTGAATATTTGATATATAAAACTAGCACAAAAAATCACATACAGGCATGGCATATTCGGTCAGGGTATTATTGCTAACTTGCAAAAAGACTTGATAATAATAATACTAAGGATGAGAGGGAGGTCATAAGATGAAATGAATCGAGACGATGAATGAATGCATCACAGCGGGTGAGTCGGCATTTTTACCCGGCAAAGTAGTTGGATATTTTGAGCTGAAGTTTTTTTTAGTATGGACATGGTTTGACTTTTGCCAGTTGACTAGTAAAAAGCAAAATGTTTCCAGCTAAAACCTATTATGTACCAAACTGCTAGTTATTGTTGGTCGTTATACTTATATGGCATGGCAGTTCCGGCAAAAACTATTGGATTTTCATAGGAAATGTCAGCAGTAGGTATTTGATTCATAGTAGTAAAAACAAGGAAAAGTAGGGAATAGGGCGTATTTATAAAAAAAACGATGTGTCCAGGCTAGGCCACTGCATACATACCTACAAGTGTCCTTCACTTTTACGGGATTTGCATGTATCGGCATATTATTATCCTGGGCTGCTGGTGATGATGATGGAAGTTGGAAATGGGAAAGCGCTCACAATGGCACAATACAAATATAATGGGAATGAGTCATGCATTTTAGGTTGGTCTAGAGAGAATGCTCTTTCACCAACAATAATATTTTTTTGCGACTGTGATGTAATTTCCGATAACATCATGCTGGGACGATAATATAATTTTAACGCGCCCTGCCTGGCAATGCTGCATTCACTGATGGTGAATGCTATAATTGAAGTAGGCGTCTGTCATGATCATCATCATCAAATCAAACCTTTTTTCTTTGATTGTGATTTCAGAATAATAGGCAAGCCGATCAAGTAGCGTTAAAGTGTGGCTGCGGCTATTCTAATAATCGTCATCATTACTGGCGAAAAAAATAACAGAGAGCCACTCACAATCAATGAATGAAAGAAAGCCAATATATTTACAACAATTCAGGGGCCAGATAAGGCCAAAAGTACATGTCTCCCTTGTGTGTAGACGGTTATAAATATCAACAACAACAAGCACGATGATCATAATAGTAATGATGTGCATGGAATCGATATACACTGAATATGAAAGCATTTGATTTTGTTTCCCTTTCCTTCAATACTTATTTTTTTGAACAAAAAAAGATAAAATATAGTAGCAGCAGGATGCATTGATGTAATGATTTCGAGGGAAGGGACAAAAGAAGAAAATCCCGGTTCTTTCAGGGTATCTTCTCTCTAAATAAAATAGAAACATAACAAAAACAGTGACAGTGTAGTGGCACGGACGGCATACTGACTGGCTTGTAAAAATTTAGTGATGTGGTGGTGGTGATGGAAGGAAGCAGAAAATGCTAAAAATAAATTGGTTATTATTGTACTCCTCTCCTAATAACGCATGACGTATTTAAGTTGAAAGCTGTACAAAATGGAGAGAGAGAGTGAGAGCCATATATAATATGGTATGTGTGTTTTTGATGGGACGCATGAATGACTAACTGTCCCTAAAAACCAAATTTGGACATGATGCTCTTTGTAGAAAAGTGATGTAACCTATTATTATTAATATAACTGTACTAGCATCATCAGATCAGTGTGAATGTGGTGTGAGAGAGCAATGAAGGTTTGAAATGTGAACAACAAATGGAAAAAATGTCCCTTGACTCACCACGCCACACAGTCACGCGTTTAACTAGACACATTAGATTAAAGTGATTTGCCATTGTAATTGTAGATGTGGCATTGCAAATGCTATGCAATCCATTGTAACTTTTTTCCATGTTTTAGTTAAATAAGTTATAAGAGCGAACAACTTAGTTTACTATTCCATATTTCCTTACATGGAATCTGGTAAAATTATCCACAAAAAATCAGAATCATTGCTCATGCTGTCATCCCTTAATAATAGCTACCCACCACCACTAAAAACATAATACTGCTTGACTGCACATCATTTACTGATTTTAGGGAATGAACAATGCATGCATGACAATAGAGAAAGTATTTGAGGAATCCCTTGTTACAAATTATCCTTGTAGATACATAGCTAATATGACACAGTGCAACGGATGCAAAAGATGACGTCTCAATTTCATCAGAATGTGAACATCCATGGTCATCAATATTTTTGTGTAAATCCAATATTCATGTATATTTTATGCCTATTAGATTGGTTTTCTGGGAATGATTAAGCAGAAATGGGCAACATGATTTAGGTAACTAGTAGCCAACAGGGAATTATCATATAAAATGAAATGATTTCATGACCAATTTTTATTTTCCTTTTTTGTGGACTCTATATAACTATTTCGCGTCTCTTACATCATTATGTTGATTCATATCTTCTAGCGTCCATAATTATCCATCACGACGGCAAATGCACTAACGAACAAATAGATATTTTATTCAACGTAATTAAAGTTTTAGCATGAATTTATTTAGGCAGATATTGATTGCAAATAACAATTTATGCAAACATATTCATTAAAAAATGAAATTCATATGTGCTTAACACAATTCTATAATGCCATATCATTTCAAAAAAACAAAGAAATAAAAGAAACAAAGCAACAAATCTATAAAATTCCCAATCAAGTCCGCTCACCTGCCATAAAAAATAAACCATCATTTCATCACTATTAGTATGCATCTCCTGTTGTTAAAAAACCTACACATGAAATAATTTGCATTTTTAGCTTGTGCAAATAAACTAAGAACTTTTTAGAACACACACGCATTCACAACAACTACAATGCCGTCTTCCTTGCTGATTACAGTATAAATATCTATGCAAATGAGATCCACCTTTTTTGATTGACATTGTCTAGAGTAAAATCGTGAACTAATTAACTTAACACTTTCAGTTGCAATTATATGAACATCATTTTGCTTTTCAGAATAGATCACGACACGACCCGTCACTGAAACAGCTAATATTTGTGCTTGGCAATCCTGCAAACTTAAAAGTTTATTTTTGCTCACGAAGAAGTTAGTGTTTACTTTGCAGATTAATTTCTTATTTGAACAAGTAATCTTCCAAAAGTTCGATGGAACTATAAATACTTACGCATATGTATGTATGCATAAATTGCATTGCAAAACTTTTTAGAGTAGTGGTTGTAAATACAGTTACATGAAAAGCAAACACTTGAAAGGTGCTGTTAAGGGTTGTTGAATTTTTTAAAATCTTTTGTAAATACTACTACCACACAAATACAATCAAATAAAAGGCAAATTGTTTGATTTCGTCTTTGGAAGGTGGATTAACCAGACATTTGCACAAGAATAAAAACGCATAGAAAGCTTACATAGTTGCTTCATCCTTGACGAAACCTATATTTATTTGCTTAACACTACAAAGATGTGTAATAAAATCAAAGACCAAAATGTTTTCATTGTAAAACACAAGACTAGACTATAGTACATTATTTGTCTACCTTGACACGTCTGCCAAAATAATGCCAACCCGTGGAATAGATGAATCACTTGTGTCGATTCAAAAAGTAAAATTAACTGGTTCGCTGTTGCCAGATCAGGAATGAGTATATGTATACTGACTTTAAATCAACTTGGCTTGGTAAAACGAACAATCAATGAAATGAGTAAAATATGACGGACTGAATGACTTGCAAAAAATTCTTCCCATGCAACATTGCCAATTGTCTCAACTCATAAACAACCCATCTGAATAATAATGTGTTTGAACAATTATTCTGACTTACTGTCAACATCAACATCACATCATATTGTCATCGTTGTCATCATCATCCTGATCATCAGTACTACATGTACCATCACATCAGTCAAATAATTCAAGTCCAGGTGTGCAATGTGCGTAATGAATCTTATACCCATTTAAATCAAATTGCGTCACGATTATTTTCAACCAAATGGTGGGATGTGATGTGCAAGCTTAAATAATAACAATGTAATAACACATTTCAAACAAAATCTAAATTTTTCATTCAGTCATTTATACTTTCTTTAAGTCAGTCATTTAATGATTTATATAAATCTTTTTTTCTCTGAACAGGCCGAGTTGCATTCCAAACCGTACAGTAATCAACAAAGGTATTGTTGTTGTGTAGTCAGTCAAGTCATTTCTCACAACCATAAAGATTCTTCTCCTTTTCACCGTGTGTGATCATCATTATCATGAATATCATCATCATCCTTTTTTCGTGATAGGCTCATCATAAAAATATAAAACTCTTCTATTTATAGACCATGAAACCATGATACTGCTTGCTGTTTATGTGATGCTGAGACTGATGATCACCGAAACGAATTACAGGTAAACTCGGAAGCGGTTTAGTTATTTATGATGATGGATACATTTCATTTGAAGTTACCAGCGAATATAATATACTGACTTTGTTGTTTCTCTCTCCTCTTGTTAATCTTGTTACTAATGTTTTAACGCTCACCACCATCAGTTTTGTATAACTACTCATACATGTACTGTGTAAATCTCTTTCTGATCCTGTAAGTATAATATTCCTTTGCCCATCCCCTATTTCCTTTTAAGAAAATGGATACATTTTGGTCTTGAGAATTAATTTAACTTACCTAATACAAACTTCCATATTAGTGTTCAAGATTTTTCTTCGAGTACTCACTCATTTCATTGCACACAGCAGTAGCATATGTTTACGTTCATGTCATGTTATAAATATATGGATAATGGACCTTGTAAAAATAAATTTGCGTATGTGTGTCCTTCACAAATCAGTCATTTCATCTTTATTCGTGCGTTACTTCGAATTTGAATGGCATCATTTTAACCACAATGTATCTATTTTTAAAGATTATTTAAGCTTAGCAAGTTTTTGAACATCTTTGTTCTTTTGCTTATCGGATAATCTTTACAACTAGCATACTACATATTATACTGTGTTACAAATATGGCTGTTGTAAAAAAGTAAAAATTACACGCGTTAAGTGGTCAAAGTCTGACAAAATGGATAAAAATTTGAATGCATTTTTTTCTGTAAATTTTAGTAGAACAAGCTTTGCTTTCTGTGATCTGATCTGACATTGACCTGTAAGACCACACCAGATACCACACCATTACAATGAAATTTGACCCCTTTTTCATCTCGTTCCAGAGAAGAGTGTAGCGTGGTGGTGTCTTTTTTGGAAAAGCCGACTCTTTTCATTTGAAAGTAATACGAATTATATAACTTGCTACTTTATTAGAAAATCTCTTCATCTAAAATCAAGATCTTCCTTTTAGCTTGATCCCACTTTTCCACTTCCTATCCTGGTCCTGGTCTTCTTCATGTTCTCCAGTGGTGGCCTTAATGTATAATATTTATACACGATTTTTATATGTATTTTCATTTAACCCTTTTACCTGCATTCTCTACCTTTCTGGGAAGCACATGTGCATAACATTAAAACGTACAAAACTAAAAAAGGTAGTTACCATTTTATTTTCATTTTACCAACTCAACTCTACCCTCCTTTCCAAGAATGGTGGAAGGTGTCGGTGGACAAGATTTAAAACAAGCTTATTCTCTTTTCATGTTTCATGATTACTATTTTGATCTAAAAATGAAACTTACATGCTCACATCATATTATGCGGTGAACTTAAGCTTAAATCCCGTAGATAAGAAGATAAAAATTATTCACGCACATTTCTCCTAAAAACAATTATGTATGTTGATGTGTAATAAAAAGCGGCTCTTCCCTCTATTCCTTGCTTGTTCTTTCACTGTAAGTCTTATTATGCTTATGTGTAAAAATAAACCGCCTTCTCCACCAACATAATCAATTTTTTTTTTAAATATTCTTTTGTGATCTTTTGTTAGGCAGTGAAGTAGCAAATAACAATAATCACAAAGTTTACAGTTTGTTTCTAATATGCTGACGAGATTCATCAAAATTATGCTACGGAGGTAGTAAGCTCATCTATCCAATCCACTTGAATAAAAAATGCGTTGAGACCTTCAACAGAAAACTCTGTGCAATATCAAAACCTCTACAATGGACTGGAATGGAAACTTTCTAACGTAATTCTTTTGTATTGAATTGAATATCTGATGTGGTGCATGCTGCATCTAAATCGTCTTTAGTAAGTTATTTTATTGTACAGTTATTACATTACATTTATACATCTTGTTACTGGAACAGCAAAGCCATTCTTTCTTCAATTCCAATTCCAGCCATATTCCTCAACATATTCCAACAACACACATAAAATGAGCATCTATTATTTTTATCTTCCCCTTTAAGATTTGTATCTTTTCACTTGTAATCTTTACAAATTTAATCTCATGAGCTCAGATGTTACTCCATGCTGGCTGTGGCTGGCTTACTTCGGAGCTATTATTATCGGTTTGTCTTCATAACACAAATCCGTAAACATAGGATACAGCAAACAGCATGTCGTGTGTTCATATTTTAAAGATGCAGACATGGCATTGCATGACAGCGTTATGTCCTATGTTTTGTCACAGTTTATTCATAAAAGTTCCATGTTTATCCATTGAGAAAATGATACAATACTACACGTGCAACTGAATCCAGTAAGTGAACAAATTAGGTTATACTATGTTGAAGAAAATGCATAAAAGCATAGAAAGGCAGTATTGTGCCCGGAGTCTAGATAAGGAAGAAAGAATAGCTGCTTAAAAACTGTAAGATGACATGATAACCGTAAACAACATAACATGCAGGGGAAAACTACAACAAAATGCAGTAAGAAGCAAACAAACAATAAATCCTAGATTGAGGACGTCGATAAGCTGTATCAAATTGGGGATGCGGGAATTTAGCTGTATGAGTGTGTTCCATGTACGCACTAAAAACATCCGTAATTCTTATGTATTCATGTGCGTAACTTTGCGTGAATTTTTTAATTTAAAAAGCATACCTTCACCCTTGTTTTTTAAAAATGCAAGTGTATGTCTAATTGATTAACCCTAAACTTACCGATTGCACCGTGCAAAATTCTTTTTTTAGTATTCAGTTCAGTATGTTGGAAAATGCAATATTGGTTTTATTGACGCATTTATGTACACACAGGAAAGCAATGAATTTCATTAAATTCTATATAGGAATCACCCTTTTTACGAAGAGGTTAATTGTATTTATGTACAACACGAACAAAACAGTATATAAAAGTGCAAGTACACACCAAATGCATCAACTACATAATTTGTACCATTTTTTTCAATCTATACAGAACAATGACTCGTAATGACAGCAGATCATGCATAACGTAACGTTACGTTCGACAGTCACAGGATTTCCCCTTTTTATTTCATACTTCTCTTTTCGTTCTATTGACTTCACTGCACTGTGCTGTGACTGTTCCATTTTGTGCATTGATGTCTAGCAAGGTATATAAATAGATACACAATAGTATATGCAGATGCATTTTACAAAATGAAAATGATAGTGCTTATTTTTACTCCTTGTTCTCTTTAAAATTACAACGTTCGTTTTCAAAGGAACACATGTTTAAAACCGTGAAAGCTGTTATTTTTATTTATAAACTGCAATGCTAACGTAATATTATGTGGTCCAACACAACTCATCTTATCATCATCGGCATTATTCAAAGGTTTTACATCCCAATGAACCCGAAAATGAAATATTAAATCCAAAGGGATCTCTTTGCTGCTAAAACACACGGGTAGAAAATATATCAGACAATCAGACAGGCAGACAGAGTCGAGTAGTTTGTACTTTTACTATGGTGTATGTGGTGAGTGGCAATACCTACAAACCAAAAAATGAGCAATTCATCTTTTCATTTGTAATAGAAATAAAAAAGGCGAAAAGGAACCTCTAGGGAGTCTATATATTTTCTCATTCGTTAGTTACAGTCAGTCAATGTTACATCAACATCCCTTTGATGAAAGGCAATCAGGAGGAAAATATTACAGGGAAGTTTATCATCACTGACAGTTAGTCAGTCCATCAATCCAGGTTTTTTTGCAGCCAAACATCAATAATCAAAAGTATGTAGCTTTAGAATATAAGCCAAGCTGTATATCATCGGTTTATAGATGCTTTATACAAAGAATAACACTTTTCGTAAAGTTTTATGTAGGTAAACAAAAACAGAGTTTTGCAGAAAGCTAACTTCTCTTTAGAGACTTTTGGAAAGATTGGCCAATAAATTTTGTCTGTCAGTAAGTCGATCTGCAATCAATTTTGTCAGTGTTCAAAATATCTAAAGTGCATTCGACAACCGTGTGCAGAGAATGGATGAATGATCGATAATGACTGTACATATTTTTAGCTTTAATATATTTTACTTAATATATATAACATGTAATTTTGAAGGGCTTTAGTGGAGAAGCCTGCCTGCATTTCCATCCCCATCGGCCCCCATTTTCTCCAAAAATTTATTGTTTTCATTTGTGTGTAAATAAGAGTTGAACAGTTGAAGTACTTTTTATTCCACTTCAGATCCGTGAAAATTAAAAATGCTGCATTTAATACAAGTGCACACGAGCCTCCCCTTCAAAGAAATTAGTATTTTTGAACTTAACGAAGATCGTAGATTAGCTACTATTTAAATTTTTTTTCAGCCACTCAAAAACTTCAAGAATCGGTTGAGCAATCAAGCCTGAATATTGTTGGTTCTTGTTAAAATGAGTAGTCTCCATTACGGATTCTTGGCGTGAATAATGTGAAGTCTTCTCGTGGACTAGATGGAAGTGGAAGCATGTGTACATAGTCCATACTTCGTGTAAATGTATATTTAATGTAGTGTAAATTATCTAAAATTTCTCCGTAGTGCAAGGTGTAGTGTATACCAGGTACAACATTAGTGTTGTACCACAACCGCACAGACACATGGAAGATCACTTAATATTTCTTTATTGCTTTACTAACTTATAAATGAAGATATTAAAAGTAATAGACTTTGTAGAAGTATCGAATTACTAGTAGTTAGAGTCATAAGAAAATAATTGATAAGAAAGTAAAAATTGAGTCGATGATAATTGTAAAGGTATGATTGACGTAGTATGATCGAGAAACTCAAAACCTTTCCGAGAAACTTGTTATAGCAAAGACTCATGCTAACTGTCAATTCAGTTTTTTATTACTACGTATTTGATATGTACATAAATTGATTAGCAAAGCAAATAAGTGATTATGTGTGCATTGAAAAAATAAAAAAATTTTTTTTGCTAAGGTATATTGGGCATGTGATGAGACATACCTAACTTCATACCTCCTGGCTCCATTTTTTGTTTGCTTTGTCTTTGTCACATTCAATAATCGTTGCACTTTTCAATTCGATAAGCTTGTCAATATTTAATTATTCGACATTACCTATCTATTCATTTCATGTAGTAAGCTGAAATCTGATCATATAAAGTACGTAATATATTGAACGTTGAGCTCAATATGCAAACAACTAAAGCCTTAAAGCAATATAGATTTTTTTAAATTGTGCATACCGATTCCCAATAATATTATCCATCAAAAATATTTTTGTTTTCAATCAATCGGGTTAAATAAGCAACGCCAATGCTTTATTATGAGCATGAAGGACGTGGGCTAGCCCATAAAACTACTACAAATATGGTAGTGAAGCCAGGAGTAAAACGAATGTGCTGATGATGCCGGCACCAATACCATCGTCATCATCATGGTCGTAATCACATCATCATCTTCGACAGATCAGAAAAACAAGAACTGACCTTATAGTATGTACGAACATATACTAATGATTCCCCTTTACCATATTATGGAACAAGCCTTGGGATTCTGACTGACCACATGCTCAAAAGTGCCACTACCACAAAAGATAATAGGATTTATAACGTTTGTGGCAGTGTTGGAGGATGTGGAATAGATTTTGAAGTAGAACAAACCGTCTTATTTTGTTGGTGCCGTCTGGTTGGCATTTCCTTTCAATTTCCTTCGGTTAGCAAGTCAGTAACACTTATTTTATGTTGATCATCTACTTATCCAATAATATTGATGATTAACCGCACACAACAAGCCAGACCAGTATATTTTAATATATGGAGGATGATGATGATGACAAAGCTTGATTGATTTGGATGATAGGAGCAATGTAGAATTTATTTTCTTAAGTAAATCTTTTCATCAGGTCTGAGGAATCTATTTTTTCAAGTGACGATTCTTCTTTGGAATGTGGACAATTGTTGACGCATATTTCTACACAATGAAGTAAGCATGATGAGAAAAAACTTCACGTTTTGTACTACAGTCACGTCTCATTACAGAGAAATTGTCCAGTAGAAGAAATTACAATACTTTTAACAAACAAACCCATCGCTACGATGAACGATCTCTTCAAACAGCTTGACACGGCTTCCTCCTGAGTACCAACTTTTTATTCTCACCTCGGCCAACTCATAATTTGTTCAGGTAGTAATCTGATATCGTATGATTGAATATGCATGTTATCCTTTTACTCCTGTCCTCATCATCCTGTGCATTTGTCTTGATGTCACACAAAACAACAAAATGATTTGTTCCTTGCAAAAGTCACATGCATAACGAATGTTTTTACACAATAAAATTTCAGCTCTCAACATTCCCACTTACTGACGTATGTTATTTCAAATCTCAATTAAAAAGACAAGTACCAGGTAAGCTGTCATTTGTTTTTTCGGTCGGCTGAAGTTGAAAATTGAAATTTTTACAGTGTTATGGTTGTACGATTCGTGAAATAGGTACATACACATTTTTTCCACAGAAGTATGATTCAGTATGTCTGTACAACTTTGGGTAAAAGAAAAGGCAAGGGAAAAACCTGTCTGACGGACTGTAAGATTGGATATTTTTTACGATTTCATATTCATAGCCGCACACACACTTCATAAAAATCAAGTGTAAATTGAATATTATATATTATGCTGATCATCATCATCATTTCCATTATGTGTGCAAAACTGGAAAATTCATTTCCTTGCTTAGAAGATAAAGAAAAAAATGCCTGACTGACAGCTGCATTATATCACCCTCCCATTTCAACTTTTTTCCATTATGATATCATGATGAGTTCACGAATCAAATCATAACAATGATCTAATGATAACAGTATTACATAAAACACACAATGTTTTTTTCTGGTACAAGTATGATAATGTCAAGATCGAGAAAAACTCGATTATTTACCATTCCAGGCTCAAGCTAAAATACATCGAGATTGATTTAACCCTTTTTATTCATCGCCTCCTTCTTGTTGATTGTTTTCTGATGATGAAGATACATTTTTCTCTCGTATTGCAATGAGGTCTTTACGGGTCAGCACAATGAGCAAATAAAAACTTGTATTCACACAGTTGTACTTTTTTGTGCGATATTCATTCAAGAAAGGTTAGAAAAGAACAATTGATTATTTGAGATATGCGCTTTTTAGCAATCACCAACCACACACGGAATCCGTAGGAGCTAGTTCTCATTTCAATTTCAATTTACTTGATCACCACCCCTGCTGAACTGATTGTCACAAACAGCAGGTAATGACTTGTAATACGAATGTGCAGAACCATAAGTAATTTTCTGCATGTGCTACTCTGTTATAATTTACAAACATGTTTTGCATTTCAAGATGAGCTTAGAGAAAACAAGATTTTCAAAATATTGGGAAATGCATTCAGCATGCTGCAATGCAACAACGGTAACATATCCTCTATTTCTCATTTCATACCACCGGAGGAGAACAATGCAAAACGTTGTATTGTTTTATATCATGTCAGTGCGCCAAATCCTACACCTAAATTCAATTCATTGAAATAATGACGGTGATGGCGATGATGATGATGTCGAAAGCTGATCTGCTAGATTTTTAGGCTACTTTGCCATATCTTGCAAAATAAAAAGGGTGACAACGGCACGTACAAATTATGTGTTTTGCTGGTGTAGCACATGCCACCTTCCAATCTCCTCATTGTATTTTCTATTCATGTCCACGGAAAATACCGTTTTCGTCGTAATTTTCAAGTTAATAACTTATCATGACTAAATTATTACTAGATTCAGGACTTGACTAAGGATATAATGTGATGATGGGTTCGCAGCAGAAGTGTAATCGTAACGCAACACAGGCGAAGTCGTGTACAAAAATGCAATTTCAACTATTCGACCAACGACCAACAACACAGAAAAAAACGCAACGCACCAAAAAGTCACATCAAACTCGCATTTTTATATATGGAATTCCTTGCCTGATAAAGTGTGTAATGTGTAGCATGCACAATGCACATATACTACTTGCCTACCAAAAAGCAAAGTCCAAAATATACCAAGTAACATTACTTTGATCATATCATAAAAATGCGATATTACAAAAGGTGCATGCAACACCATCACATCGCCATCGTCATCAGTGAGCCAGAAAGGACTTTTTCCTATTCCTCCCTCAATTTTTTATTTGAATTTCCTTTTTCCTAGTTTACATGCAAATTACTCGTAAAAACATTCGTTCATATTCCGCAGTTCCTCCATCCAACCCATATCACATAAATTTGTTGGACGTAGCACCTTGTTCTAAACTACACCCAAAGCTATAGTGCTACGAGGTGACAAGGACATTAAAAATTCAATATGAAATATTCAAATTTCAAATGCTCTTTTAAACGGCATTATTTTATTGTCAATTTTCAAGTGCACAGACAGTAGACTACTTGTGATTCTCTCAAGAACAAAATTATGTTTCTTTCTCTCAACATCTTCGTCTCCCTCCCTCTTTGCACACTTGACTTATGATATGATACGAAATACGAACATTCTCTCCGCAAAACACTTTCAGCAATCACAGAAGAAGACTAGAATGCAAAATAAAAAGTATTATGCATGTTAATTATCATTATCAGCCATAGTACCAAATAACCAATGCATTTCTGAGGGAATCAATGCCAAGAGGTAATGTATGTTGGACAACACACGTCGTATCAACAAGCATGAATGTTGGTGGTAGGTAGTTGAGTACAGTAAGTGGAAATGGTGTTGACGATGATCATGCTTTTGACTGGTTGAATTTCGTAAAAGTAGTAATAATAATCACTGTTATTATACATTTGCCAAGGGTGGTGCTGCATAATAGTTTTTCTTCATTACCAATTCATCTGAATCCATCCATTCATTTTCTTCATTCTCATCTTCCAAAAACACGCACCCTCTTGTATTCTCCCTTCACTTTATCTTTATATCTCGAGAGAAAAATATTTGTGATGACTATGACTCTTCGATGTTTTAGTCTTTAAAAAATGTAATATTATTGAAGTTTGCAATTTATTCTACGCACATCTCTCTCTTCCTCATTTTCCATCTTTGCTTTGAAAGTGGTGACACGATACCGCAGAAGAAAACCGACTTGGACAGCCAAATAGAATGGGTCAGTACATTATGATGACGGCCGTCATAGTAAATAAGGTTGTTAGTTAGCAGTAAATCGAAAATGAGTGATCCATGCATGAGTTATTAGCGAGATTATTATTGAAAATATGTTTATGAGGTGCTGCGCGGTACATCACGTCCAATAATGCATGAAGATGCTTTTTATGATGATCCGACTTGAGTAGGATGAAGATGAAATGAAAAATGAATATTAATAAAAATTCACTTTGGAACCGACCATCATTGGAAAAGAATTGAAATACAACATGCAACTCTCTGTTGATGCTGACTGTAATGAATGACTGTTCAGTACACCAATAAATGAATAAAGTAGCCATTGTAGCAGCAGGGAATATGTGGATTACAATAATTTTCAAATAATAAATGTTTGCCTATGTACAAACATGTCTTCTTATATCCGCCATGCTAACTTACTCTCTTCTGACTGAACGTTCAGATGTATATACTAGGTAGATTCCAATGCAACAGGTATGTATGCTAATTAATTCTATTCCGGCCACACGTAATCCACAAAATAATGATGATGAGCCAAGCCAACAGCAACAACAACAACCCTATAAGCTATATACATAGGTACCTACACTATATCCCTCTAAGGAAAGAAGCTGCTGCTGCAGGTCTGCGTCTGCTCCTGCTGTTAATGATTATTGCAGGGGATGATCTCATCCTCTTCATTTGTATGCATATTATTTGCAAAGCCTATCACCATCCACATAAAAATTGTGATGGATAAACAGAAGACCATTACAGCAACATAAACATCAAAATAACATTATTATGAAGGATTACTATTACTGGTCTTGTTGGCGGTTAAATTTTTTCTAGTTTTATTTATGGAAGATATTCCATATACGACTTACTGTGTAACAAATGTTTCGGATCTATTATTAAATCATATTAAAACGTGCGCATAGTGTAAAGTACACAAAATATGCAGGTCGTCTACAATGTGACCATATCTTGCCAGCATTTCCAACAGTAGATTATGATACTTCGTGATTTTAAAAGCTAAAATTTTCAAATTGGTAAGCCACTATAGTGGATACCACTGATGCCAGTCGTGTCACTCCTTCACACATTCGCATGGTAGAGTTTACAATCATCATAATCATCATCATCACCACCACTGTCGTCAATAGCTCATCATAACGTATCATAATAATATTATTACTCTGCGTGCCATATATCATGTTTGCCTTGTCTACCTAGAAATCCCATTGTGTGTAGGCAGGCATATATTTTACAACTCACAAAACATTCAATTTGCCATACAGTTGAATTCACTCGACTGGATCCTACTTACTGAGCTTATTGTATACAGAACACATCAACAAAATACATTGTTGTCCTCCGCGTCATTATAAAATCATAAAAATACCTACTAGCTTTCCATTCTATGTGGCAAATTGCAAACAGTTCTTGAACTCATGCGGCTTCTGCATCTATATACCTACCAACATATTACCAGCTATGAGCCAGCATGCCTACTTGCCTACATGGATAAAAAATAGAATTGAGACGAGCGGTTTGAAAAAGAAATTTAGATTGACAATGCGTTTTTACTGGTTCTGCTGTGTAAATTTGCTATTCTGTTGCTGAATTGTTGCAATAGCTTGCTTTGGGTTAAATATACACAAAAATTCTAACCAAGTCAAAAAGTCTGGTTCTCCTATCTACTAGTCTAAGAGTAAGAGATAAAAATAATACTATCCATAATATTGTGTGAGCACATCAAACCCATCTCGTATAAAAAATTGTAAGGTGATTTTTAATACACAGAAAGCTAGTCCACTTTTCCGTGGAAAAAAACTTTAATACTCTAGTATATATATCAAAATTGATGATTATAATGATAGCAAAAAATAGTTCCAGAGGCTATTTTTTTCTTTATGCAATTTTCAACTCTGCTCTGCATATGGATGGATCACTCACACCACAACACCAACACCACACTACACATAATTTTTTGGTGGTGGTGCTATGGTGGTAATAGTTGTTGCTGCTTTTTTTTATTGCTGGAAGGCTTTTGCATTAGTTTCGCTGATTTGATTCTGTGTAACTATTATGCAGGATAAAATCGGTGTGTGAGAACGGGAATGATAGAGATTAAGGAAAAAGTCATGTGAAGAAGATTCACAATAGAAATTTAAACCGCATGTGTAGAACAATATGTTATACATGTTTTGCAGTTGTAATACTTGGGAGGGCATACTTACAATTCATTTATAGGGCATAATATAACTTGCCATTTAAATCCACTTCACCCAATAAAAAAATATCAAGAGAATAAATTTTTAACTGGAATGTTGATAGAGGAGTGAGAACTGAGAGCAAGAGCATTTGCCAGTCTTTTGAATAGAGTACGAATTTAATCGTGGGTTCAGAAATGAGATAGGTATGCATGATTTAACAGTAAATTAAATAAGCTTGTCTATTACGGCAAAAATGAAGATATTTTTAAAATTTAAAAATTATTATAGAGTTTTTACTTTGTTTGGAAGATTTTCGATTTTAACGTAATTTTCTTTACAAGGCAATGACTTGACATGAACACACATACACGGAAATCTGTAATCATGCGGATGCCATAATATTTTTTTGCAAAAAAGGATAATGAACGCGCGTATCATGAATTTAAATTCAAGAAAAGAAAATAATACGATGCAATGCATCTTTTCTTTATCTCCTTTTGCATAATGGACCATAGCAGTCAAACAAAGTCAGAAGACTCCTAAAGGCATTTTATTCCTTTTATCCAAAAAGCATACTCTTTAATTCGACGCACTGCTAAAATGCTAATGCCATCTTAAATCTTCCATTTATCTTTTGCATGAGACAATGTATAATGTACCGTAAATGCGTGCACTAAAGATTAAAAAAGGAAAGGATTTCGTAGGAGGATGTGTGACGTTTCAACCGTTTTTGCTGTCATTATGTATGCTGCCTAAAAATTCGCCACCTTTTATATTATACTCATATTTGTATACAAAATACAATGTATTTACATATGGAGTTTCTGTTAATGACAGGTTTCAACAATAAAACGATTTTACGCATAATATAAAATTGTGGGGATAGGATAGAAGAGGTAGAGTTCAGAAGATGATACTTTAGATATGCAAGCAAATGCGTCATTTTCATTATTTATAAAAAATTACCACGCTTTTCCGTAGGATTTTATTAAGAGGGATGGTTTGGAAAAGAAGAAGGATAGAGGTTAAAGAGACAAGATAATGAAGTTACCATTTGACTTTGACATTTCAATGCTTTATGAAATCTCATTTCTTCACGTTATACAATACAAAAAGCTTGTACTTATGTTTACTTATGTGAAACAGACACAGAAATGTGACGATGATACTAAAACTTCTTTTCTGTGACTCTTCATTTACTTTTTTTTTTGCTACTAAAGTACTTTGCTTTAAGCTATTTGTCACTCACTTAGACGCAAACTTTAATGGAATTTTCTGTCGTATAATTTGCTTTAATGGATATTTAGCAAACGGATTTTTTTTGGTTAGGCGACCTTTGATCACATCATCAGGCGCGGTGAGGTTGGGTTTGGGTCATTTCATTGGAAGTTGCGAAAAAACTATCTGCTAACTTTGCTTCGTCATTTCAATTATTTAAACCACTTAAAATTCGTATAGCATGGTAGCTAAATAACGATGAACAATAATCATCGAGGAGCAACGAGGCTATGAACATGCGTATTTCACAATACCATTGAATTACTGAACAAAAAATACTAATTAAATATTACGCACTTTCTCACATGAGCAAAGTATCATCATATCATGAAAAAAAAATCAAGCGTATCCGAATAAAAAACCTACACATTCTCTTGCTACGCATGATAATATGACGATACGAACGACACAACCTATAACTATCTCGCATCTTTTAAAATATATCCACCAGTACGTTAACTGATAATGAAATGGTCATTAATGCCATCCATGAACTAGTTTTTTATTACTATTATTTTTCTTCTTTTTTACTCACAACTTTATTACATTATTTAAGAGTTACGCTCATAAGTATCTTGTATGCAGTACTCATCAAGCCACAATAAATAAATGAAAACTTCACGCCTTCACATTCATCTTGAAATTACATAGACAACCCATTCTACTACGGTAATAAGAGAAGTTACACACAAAAAGACTGTACATACCTATAAATTATCATTTATCAAATTCTGTAAAGATACAGACGGCAACTTTTATATTTACCACACCACTTCTCCTTGACTTCTGCAGAACAAGCAGACAAGTTCCAAAAAGAAAAATATATACTTTAACTATAATCACAACAGCAATCGTATCGTAAAAAAAGTAAGTTTGAATGACTTTTTGAATGGATATATGAAATCAACCAAACATCTTCAAAGGGATATCCGCGAAGATGAGATACATGTACAATGAGCAATAATAGCCTGTGCCAGTATGCAACAATTCTCATCATCACACAAACAAGACCAACATGGCATTTTACTTGAAAATAATAGTAATGATGGGTGTTGTTGTAGAGGTAGATCCATACATCTTCAAGAACATATCTATCATCATCGCATCATCAAAACATAGACTAAAGAAGAAGAAAATGTTCTTTAGTTGTGTAATCTTGAAAGTGAACACTTGAGTTTAGATAAAAAAGGACGGAAGAAATGTCGAGCGAGTTGGCTCGTTGATGATGTCGACGTCGACAACGACTGGCCACCACCACCGAACCACAAAAACAGCACTCAACACTCAACTCGCTGGCCACTCATCTGCAAAAGTGCATCGCACAAGTAACTTATAGATTCATTAAACATTATTAAGTAAAATGGAAATGAACAAGAACAAGCCATGTCATTATGCCATTTATACACTCGACTTTGCCACCATCGACTCTAGTCACAGTCTGAAACTGAACGTTTAGTAGTTTTTATTATTTTTGTACATTCCATCCATTCTTCGGTAGCTCTTTGGAAATATACGTAGCATATTATTTATCTAGGTATAAAAAGCAAAAGATAAAGTACATTATATACCTATTTGCTGGTCGGTCAATGATCGAATTATTACTTTTTTGGAGGTAGAAATTTTTTGCCAACTCTTTAGACGTAAAAAGGCCAGAGAGCCGGCCGGCTTGTAGGATTATATCACTATAACCTCACTTTCTGCTTATTATCTTATATGGAGACGCCGTAGCACGACGACGTCAGGCGTTTGAGGTTTTTGCTACTGCGGTGGTGTGTGCAGATGACTACTGAGTAATAAACCATTGCATCACAAAAAAAATCTGTGAAAACCTAAGAAAAAAGGATTATCATATTCACGTTCAATTCAGCCTTACTAATGTACCATTTACCATGAACATTAATGTTTTTTGCTACTGTTCTTTTGTACTTTGTAAAGTTTAATTTATTTTCGTATAAATATGCGAAAATTTAACTGGTTTACTTGCTGGAGAAGCGTCCAAAAGCAATTATCTTTTGACGATGATGATGATGTTTTGGCTTGGCAAAATTATGACTTCCTCAAAAACAGCAAACAATATTACATAATGACATTTCCACTTTTTTAAAAAGAAAACACCGGTAAAGTAGAAATTATTAACATATACACATAATTATCAATATGACTAGTTACAGAGCTACAAAAAACTTCGCAC
>JAQIWN010001226.1:0-22234 GCA_034699025.1 Entomobrya cf. arborea Gr-Col-00668
AGAAAGTAGTAAATTTTTTTACATGCATTTTAATAGGTCAATTCCTCAATTGCCTCTGAAAAATACAATTTTAACGGTTTCTTAATTTCATATTTTATGCCTACTACTAATTAAGCAATTTATTTAGCATATTTCTGAGAGGAAAGTAAAGCAGCGCAGGGGTTTCGGCTGCGTATTAAAGACTCAGTGCTGGTTTTTGACACATTCTTTAGACAAATGACTACTTATTAGATGTCGATGTTAAATTGTGTGTTCTCGGAAGTTCAGTAACTGTAAATCACAGAAAACACAGTTCGTTTTACTGAAGTTGACGTACCTTGAATGATAATAACTACACTTCCTCCACCAAGCTCAGTATATTTTTAAAATTTGATTGTACTTTTTCCTATCAGCTTAACAATGACGTTAGTTTCACTTAATTTTAGGTAATTTTCTAGAAATGAGTACTTCGTTTTTAACTAAATCTATCTATCTCTTCAAAAACTAAATATGACATAGACATAGTATTTTTTGATTGAAACTGATGATTAGCTAAAAATGAATAATGATTTGGTTTTACGCAGTAACTAGCTTGTCAACGCCGAAATTTGTAATGTAATTAGAAGCAACGCATAGTTTAGGAGTGTGATAGTGAAATCGAAAGATCAAAATCATACTCATTTGCGGCTATCTTGAGTTCTCCGTCTTAATCGAATTACCGACACCAAATTTGTCCATAAAAAGCAGTATGATTTGATATTTGATTTAAAAAAATTGATATTCTAAGGCTTTACAAACTGAATTTCAGATATTTTTAGTATAATTTTCAGGATTTTAAAAGTAAGTATAGGTAGTAGGTTTTTGCTAAAAAGTAGTATAAGTAGTAAACACCTACTTTGGGTAGGAGAGGGGTCCCAAAGTAAGTATGTTACTACCTAAAGTAGTATAAATGGTCAGCTTACCTATATGATCTTATTAAGTAGCACATATGTACTACTTATTAAGTGCCAGAATGGTACTTTATAGAATCGATGGGTGATAATAGGAGGCAAGCATCTCTGTCTGTGCTTGCTCAACAACATCTTCAAAAGCGTACGTGAGAATTCTTACGTGACGCGGTGGCGCCGCCTCCGGGTTTTGCGGGGCTTATCCGGGATTTTTGAACCCGTTTCAAGATTATATGGCTACACGGGATTTCAAGTTCATCCGGGATTTTGGAAAAAATCTTGCTCAGCATGGCCATCCGGGATTTTCGGGTTCATACCGGATTTCAGGCAAAAATTTTAAACTGCATGTTCATCCGGGATTTCAATGTAAAATCATGCTCAGAATGGCCATCCGGGATTTTTGGGTCCATCCGGGTTTTTTTGAAAAATGCTAAACATGACCATCCGGGTTTTTCGCTTGCGTCACCGGGATTACGAGGGTTTTTTGAGATTTCATCCGGGATTTTCATGTAAAATCATGCTCAGCATGACCATCCGGGATTTTCGAGGTTGTACGGGATTTTTGGCAAAATTTTTAAAAGGCATGTTCATCCGGGATTTTTATACAAAATCACGCTTTTGATTAAGGGTCAAATCGGTTCAACGATAACCGAGAAACGGTTAATTAACGGCCCCAAGCCTTTTAAATGACATTTTTTATTGCACCATTCAATATCGATATCTAGACTTAAGTCGATGATTTGACCTGTAGTCCCTCGACAAAAGTTGATCTACTTTGACTCCTCGATCGAAATACACGATAAAAAAATTTCACCCAAAAGCTAACACGTGAACTTGTTTGACCTCCTGTCCCCAGGGGGTTCAACCCTGACCCATGGTCCCTTGAGAAAAGTTGTTCTACTTTGACTACTCTATCGAAATCCCACGATGAAAAAAATTGCCCATAATACAACAGTGAACTTGTTTGACCCTCTGGCCTGAGGGGGTTTGACCCCGGAAGCTGAAAACCTCTAGCAATGGAGCCCTTGACCTGAAGTGTCTGTGTGCTAAGTTTGAAGTAAATCGGTTGAACGATGTCGAAATTAGAGCGCACACGGACAGAGAAACAAACCAATCGCATAACTACGATTTCATCTTCGTAATCAGGGTTGGGCTGATTACATGGGTTTGCAAAATAGATTACTGATTACAATTTTTCAAAAGCAAACTTTTGATTACAGATTACAAAAAATAAATCGTGACATTTTGATTACAGATTACTTTCTAGGTGCCAGATTTTGATTACAGATTACAGATTACTTTCAAAGTTTTAAATGGCTTAAGAAAGGCTGAAGTCATCAAGCACCACTGAATACCAATGTGTATTTGTATTTTAAGTACCTTAAATGTATTTTTTATCCAGAAAAACGCTGATACTTTGTATTTGTGGTATGATTTTAATATATTATGGACAAAAATACTGAAAATGAATACTTTACCAAACTTACTTTACTTTATGAAATTTTTGAACTAAAATTGTAATCTGTAATCTGATTACAGTGATTACATGTAAATTAGGAAGTTTGTGATTACTGATTACAGATTACTTTAAAACTCAGTTGCAATTTAGATTACAGATTACTTTAAAGTAATCTGATTACATAATCAGATTAAGTAATTGTAATCACAGCACAACCCTGTTCGTAATAAAGTACGTCTGGCCACCCTCTATCATAAATTGATTTGGACAGATTGATTTTCTTCCTCTCGCTCTCCATCGATAGATAGAAAAAAACTACTAAAAGTAGAAAATCTACTGGAGAAAGTCTAAAAATCTACTGTAGAAAGTCGAAAATCTACTGGAGAAAGTCTAAAAATCTGCTGAAAAAAGTCGAAAAATCTGCTGTAGAAAGTCGAAAAAATCTGCTGTAGAAAGTCGAAAAATCTGCTGTCGAAGTTCTGCCAATTAAATCTGGATTGAGAAATCCCAATTCCACTGCATTGCGAACTGCAAACAGGCTTGACATTTAGACAACAGAGCATGATTTCAAATTGAAAATGGCAAAAAATTGATCAAACAAACGATGCACCTCTGGCTTCCTATCTACCCTCATTTTCCACCCATCCATTTCCAGTTATCATCTCTGCTGTACAATTCCCTACCATTTCCAAAATATCAATTTGATAAAGATTTAAATTTTTAAAATGCCACCAACCGACTTTGACCCGAACTCTAATAAAGGTAGTTGATGAACTGACACTTAAATGTTAAATTATTGGTGTCACAAATCCAAATATGCTAAACTAATCATTTCCAGTAACAAACTCATACGGAGGCTACGACCCAAACGAGAAAGGGATAACCCAATACCCAAAATTCGGGGATGGTCAAGTCAACAACGCTGACTGCTCGTTCCAGCATCCATTTCCTCCAAGAAACAGGGACACTTCGAGGAGGAACGTTTTCAGTAACCCGATACTTGACCCTGTAATTACACATTACAGGAGGTTTGTTCAGGATCCAGGTATGTGTTTTTGGGGTAATTCAATCTTTTCAAATGAACTTGTGTTACTGAATAATTACTCATGATAGGATTACTGAAACCAATACGGGTTCATGATGACAGAGAGGATGAGTTGAAGGCTAACGGGGTGGATGGGAATGAGTTTCAAATATCGGCTTGCTGCACCAAGAAATCACGGGATCATGAATACTCTGCTGGTGTGAAATCAAGCAAACCCATCGATCCTGTTCATTGGAAGCCTGATTTGTTTGACACGTACGTACAAAACTATTTCATCCAAGTCATCACTAATTAAATTGCTAACTTTCCCCTATCCTCCCCCAGGCCCCTTGAAAAGTACTACCTCCGTAACATCCTCAACGAAGACCCATACCGTGACTTTCTCACTTCATGCTCGAAACCCCAATCATCATTATCATTCCTAACCGAATACAAACACAAATTCTCAGGAAACCCCACTCTCTCCACAGCCTCGTTAGGAACAATACCAGGGCTGTCAAGACCTACGGATATTACAGAGCCTTGTGACTGGAGGAGAAATCGAACGGGGAAACTGAGAGATGTGATATTCACACATGAGAAGGAAGGGATCGATTCAAATCTTGATTATAACGATCCTAAACGGTATAATCCTTGGGGGAGGCATTTGGCTGGGCATTCTCTTTTGGTTGAGAAGAACTATAGGCCGAGGGTCTTGTCGGGGGTGGGGTATAGTGTTGTTACGGCTTTGCCGGTAGTGGGGAAGGGGGATGTGAGGGGTTGGTTTGTTTGAGTGTGGGTTTAATGTGGGAATTAGTTATCAGAATCGTAATTTTTATGAGTTTAAATAACCGTTTTATCTACCAACAGGTTACATCCAGCACCACAGTTAAAACATTTTTATAGCCCTACAACTCAAACAAAACCATATTTTTACCACCATCTTGACCCTGTACACCCATTAGACAACCCATAAAACTCGATTCCATGTAAAAACTTGCTTCTGTTTTAATTGCAATTTTGTTTGACAAACGACCACCTCGACATTCCACACACTGACCTCGCTTCAACATCATTCGCCAAATATTTTTTCACCCCCAATAAAAATACAACCCTGCTAATTACTCAAGTCCACTAAATAGTTTGTGTAAAAAATTTTCCTCCAAAAAAGTTTGTAACATTATTCATTTCGTCATGTTAGCTTCGGGTAGTTTTAAGATGAAAAGTGATATAATTTTTTTCCCAATGTAAAAATCGACTTTATTTGTCTAGAATGCAATTAATAGTTTTTGTATTCTACCAACACAAGTTCCGTGTTAAACTACCTATTTGAATTCCTGAGACTCGTATCTTAAACCCATTCAGTACGCATGCTCTAGTCCAAATCTACCGTATTTAAACAATTCACGTTCGTTTTTTTAGATCCTGCCTAAAAAAATCGCAATAGCACATCTTGCAACGTAATAAAAACTTTTGCGCTATTCATAAATCACACTTGAAGAAAAAAACACGATTGAATAAGAAGCAGCACGACAATAAAAAGCGGAAAAGGGTATTTTATTTAGCAGGTGAGATGATGATGGCATCATTTACACTTGCGCTAAATGGTCTTATGTACGTGTATTATGAGCTCTCTAACTACCTTGTCGCTGTTTGAATTATTACGCACGTTAATTGTTTACTTTTGGTGGGGTAGAAGAAAAAATGTAATGATTTTTGTAGTGGTGGTTTGTAATACACAATGAGTAAAAAGGAAACGTGGAGTGGGTTTTTAGAGTCCTCTGTTTTAGACTCATTATTACGTGGTTTAGAGTTTAAATGAGTGGTTGATTTTTAATGTTGGTGGATTGGTAGAGATTCTTTTGCTATTTGGGTGGGTTGGGTTGTTTTGTCAAGTGAGGTTTTACAGGTCACATAATTGGATGAGGTGGTGAGGTGATCAGTTGTGGGATTATTTTTGGTCTGTGATTAATTTTTGAGTTTAAATTGTGCTGGAGGAATTTTTGAAAACTATTTATCCAGGATGAATAACGGGAGTGTTAGCAGGATTCTGGGAGCGTTTTCTGGGGTAACTTGAGACTATTTTTGAATTTTGCAACAAATTGTTGGGGTTTTAACAATTTTTTAAATCACACTTAGGTAATTGGACTCGGACTACTAATAGCATCGATAGTATTCCTGATCCAGGTAGTTGGGTACCAGAACCCGGGGCTCTTGTACAATAATTACCCACCTTACAGGGGTAACGACTATTACAACGTTTCATACAACTTGTTCGGGTATCAGTTTGATCCGATCATTGCGATCGCTTCTGTTGGTGTGGCTATTGGGGTGTTCCAGTTTTTGGGGTCTTTTGCGTTGTGTTGTGCGACTAGAGTGAGTTGACAATAATTACATCGTGATATTCAAGGTCGTATTGATTTACTATTACTAAATTAATTATCCAATACAGTTCAAAGGAGTGTCTGCGGGATGGCTAGTACTCCACGTTATACTGCTAATCGGAACGATAGTCTGCTTTGCACTTGGATTCTACTATGAAGTGTACCTCTACTTGTACCCAGCGAACAGCGGGTATTATGACGCTAACTATGGGTTTATAGGACCGAATGGGAATGCGAGGTTAAATGGGTACAGTGGGTATAACGGGTTGTATGGGTTTAACAATGGGATTAATAACGGGAATTTAGCGTATAACAACGTGTTAAGAGGATTGTTCGGAACTGCTGGATACTATAATGGGGTGGGTCAGGCGTTTTTGGCGTTTCTCGGGATTGATATTTTCTTTTTGCTGGTTGGGATTGTTGTTTGTGGGTGTACGTTGAGGAGGGGGAAGTATACTGATAGGTATGAGAGTAGTGGCACGCTTTATAAGCATAGTTCTCCGGTGACGACGAGGATGTGAGGGGATAGGTCAAGGTATCATGTCAGGGGTCAGTTTGAGCATTAATTGTACAGTTTTCGATCGTTTTTTACATTTTTTTGATTGTTTTTTTTTCAATAACATATTTGATTTTATTCGATAATTCGTGAGGTTTTAAATAAATGGTTTGAAAAGATATTTTTGGCATGTTGTACGATAACGTTTAATGTATACGCGACATTGTTGACACTTTGACTTGTGACACGGTGAACAACAGGAAGTTCCATAAGTATTTGATAGCGTTTTTATCGCTATTCCACTTAAAAATCCATTTGAGCGTGGTTGGGTGAGAGGATAAGTGTACTGTATATTTTGATGTTCAAATAGTTTTGGCTTCTTATCAGATTTTTTTGAGAGTTTAAAGGGTAAACATTAAAGATGGGTAAAGGAGAACGCATGATTGACTGGTGAGTCATGATCATGATGAGTTTTATGATAAAAAGGAAGACGATTTTTTTGAAGAGATTTACGCATATATTTATTGGCTTTTTTTTTTGGAGAGTGAATTTTTAACGAGTTTGCTTGATGATCATCACAAGTCGTTGATACAATTTTTTTCATATCAGTTTTCTCAGAAAATACATCTTGGACAATTAACAAGTACTTTTGCATACTTCCAATTGCACATTTTTTGTGTCCGACTGCAATGTCAAAGTGTCATTCATACATTCCGAACCACCATAACCAGTCCACCCATTCCATGTAAAATCCCGTTTTAACTACTTAAACCCTAATAAACAACCTATGTTAAAAACATATATATCTTCCAAAACAAAGGTAAACACTTGAGAAAATGGTAATTAAATATTTCATACCACCACATTAACTGCCTGCTTAAATATTGATGCATCCTTGCATAAACCTATTGACTATCAACTCAACATGGTTGTTTTGTGTGGGGCGTACAGAAAAACACCTACCGATTCTTTCAAGAAGTTTTTAATGCTTTTCGTATTCATCAACTTTGGAAATAAACATATGAACCTGAAAGAACAATAGGTCTATATACTCGTTATGAACATCATAAACATCTCGTTTTTCCAATACTCAAGGATTCACCTAAAACTATCTGAAAACTACATTACCATTCTAGAACAGTAAAAAGGATGCTCCTATTAGCTTGCTTGATACACAACCATACTAAATACTTATGATTTTGTTCTAGCAAGGCTGCTGCGCGTATTGAAAAATTCCTACATGAGCAATCCAAGCCACATAAAAACATTTTGCATAAGCATAACAATGTTTACTCGCTACAATATGCACACGATTCCCATTTTACTTGTAAAAAAATAAATCAAAAGCATTTATTCAATCCGACTAACTCTACAGTGTCAACATCACCAGAATAAAAATCAGCAGTAAAGTTTGCAAACTTGGCACTACAAAAAGTTACCTCCACAGGGCTGCATCATCGTGGAATCGTTACCCTTACTATCCCGTGTAAAAAGACAAGTGTTGGGAATGAAAATGAAGACAATGGTGTTGATCGGAGTGGTGTCGGTGGTTGTTCTCGCTGTTGTCGCTGCCGTTGTTGGGGTTAGCGTCAGTGGGAGTGGGAGTTCTGCGGAGGCTGGGGTAAGTGGAATTCTTGGGGGTTATAACTTTTAACCGTATTTTTGTGCATACTTATCTTAATCATGTATTCATTACAGGCCTCCACCACCACCGGACCATTCAAAGCAGTCGTTGTACTCAACGTTGGAACAGAAAAGAGCGGAGTCAACGGCATTCTCGAACTGTCCCAAGATACCCCCTCCTCCCCAGTACGAATCGTCGGTACAGTGAACAACTTGAAACCCGAAGGAAACCACGGGTTCCACGTGCACGAGAGTGGGGACATCAGGGGAAATTGTACATCTACCGGTGGTCATTATAACCCATACATGGTAAGGACTTTATTGGGATTTTACCATTTTTTTACTCAGCTCAGACATATATTTTTTACATGTTAATCACGTAATTACCCTCACATGCTAATCAGTCTGATAAATATTTAAAAGTCACTCTTGTCATTTTCGATAGAGAGGACGCCATATTAATCACGTGTAGTTTTAAACCAGCAATCACGATGTTTAGAGTTGTTTTTCTCGCACAAACTCTGTCGTTTGCCCTTGAACATTGTTGCTACAGGACATGGGCACAAGGATGCGTCTTGCATATTGTTACGTCAGGGTTTTTGTGCTTTGAAGCCTTCTATTTCTCGTACTACGTAGATTCTTTTTAAGTCTTGAGATCTGGGATTTTCTCAAGATATAGTCAGCGAAGCATGGAGGATTCACTGGAAAGCCGGTGGTGTTCATGACATTCAGTTGTGTATTTTTTTTTGTACTGTATCTTTAGGGTATCCAAAAGATGAGCTTTTCTTGAAAATGTAGGTTGTATTTTCTGGATCTCGCTACATTTATTACGTTGCAGTGTGGTACCCAAACAAAACTTCAACCCATCTTGCAAGCAGGCATATAGCATTGCTACCACCACCGTTTGTAGATGCCAAAACAAAGTACAAACCCGACGCTCAATATTTTTAGCATCTTGACTTTTTGACCACAAGGCTTGTTTACAAGTAATTGATCCACAGGTCATCACGACTCTTTCGCCAATGTCGTAAAGTTATATTTATAGGGACGCTGCAGGTGCAAGAAAGAAAGAGCACCTGATCATCCTGATCATAAATTCATGCAATTTCCCAAAATTAATCTGTCACGAGTTATCGATCGTAATCTTTTGTGGTTGAATGAAAAGCTTGACATGATTCATGGTTAAGTTTGAAAGTGATTGGCGGTTGTACTTGGGTGCTTTTGAATTGAGGGAAATTGATAGGGATGTTTGAGCTTTCTTCGTATACACGCCCTCTGGTCTTGATAGATGGGCTATAAATACATGCGTTATATAGCACGTGTGCAAATTGAACGAATGAGTTATAAACCAAAATTGGTGTGAATTTATGAACGCATTAAAATTAAAAAAGTAGCTTATGATTTGTGGTGGTGATGAGCATTTTGTAGCGAATTAATGCTAATTTTTTGCACGTTGATAATCGGCCTTTTCACAAGAGTTCTTGTAACATGACAAGTTAAGCAATTTTTGATTTAAACCCATTGAAACCCATTCACAACTACATGTTCATCACCCAATGACCTCAATCATCACACAATTAATCAAAATCTCATTAGCACACCAAACCAATTCATCAAGATGTCTAATTAGCATACTAAAAACTAATAAGATTGTAATTGTTAATGCTCATAACTGACCTAACCACGCTAATTTAATTTATAACCCAACAGAAAACTCATGGTGCCCCATCCGACCCTGAACGCCATATAGGAGACTTGGGCAACATTGTCGCTGATGCTAACGGAGTAGCGAGTGTGGACATCACTGATGACAAGTTGTCGTTGACTGGGGACTATTCTATTGTTGGGAGGGCTTTTGTTGTGAGTTCACTTTTGTTATGAAATGCGAAAAGTTTCTGATATGCTTTTGGTAGTGTGTATTGAAAATGATGCATTTTGATCGTTAAATAAACATTTTGTTACTCAAATTAGGTCCACGAGAAAACCGACGATCTCGGAAAAGGTACACACTTGATTTTTAACCGTTGACCTATTTAAAACTCTTCCGGAAACACTGTTCTTATCTGATTTTTTTTACACATGATTTCAGGTGGAGACCAGGGCTCTCTTGCAACAGGAAACGCTGGCGGAAGAGTTGCATGTGGACTCATTGGTGTTATTTTCCAGAAGAAAAATTAGAACCACACTACTTGACCGTTTTTTTTTGTACGATCAGGAGAGTTTTTACACAATTATGATAATGATATTTGAATATACATTTTGTGTGATATAAAACATAACATTTACAAATAAATATGAGTTATGCAATTTCTTAAACGCATGATAAATCGTCATGAATAAAAAATCAAAAAAAGAATAACCCAACCCTTTCTACTTTTGCACACACGCAACTGCGACGCAACATTCTAATTCTAATATTCATTGCCTGTTGATCACTCAACTCATCTTTTGTCGAAAAATTTTATGCGCATAATATCGAAAATACCCACACATCTGTGCTTAAAAAATGCAAGCAAATTTCACCTTTCGAGTTTTACGTACACAAGATGTCCGTTTTTTTACATTTTTAATCCATTAACGACTTCTTTTTTTGCTTGCCATCTGTGATGTGATGATCAGAACCGTCCTAAAACGAGATGATGTTCTTTCAAGTCCTACATGACCTGTGTTAAAGTTCTCGGGTCTCCAGTTCAACAGGTTTGTATTGCATTGTTGCGCGTGTGTATTTAAAAAAAGTGTATTAAAAGTACGTCGCCCTTTTAATCATAATTTTTTTTATTGGAAACCAGTTTTTTCTTTCCTTTCCCTTCTGGCATGTCATCATCTGCTACTTTGTTAAGCGTTATATGGAGAATCGTAGGATTAAAATACGGTGTTTTATAGAGAACTGGGCAAAAGGGTATTTTGTATAGAGGGCAGAAGAGGTAGCGAATGAAAAATCATGCGATTGTTTAGAAACAGGGGTGTTCGATGTTCTCCAACTACAATAGCTTGAAAATGAAACAAGCATTTTTCTCTCTCTGAAGATGCAGAAATAGGAATGTTTTAAAGAGTGTAGGTATATCGGGTTGCATTTTGTAGATGGTGGGACAATACACTGTGCTATGAGATTACTCGAAATAATGCTAACTCGTCGGGCTGTTTCTAAAAATGAAACTTGTACGCGTCTGCATTACATATGTAATTTATTCAACAGGATATTTATGCGCTGGTTTTATTGAAAAAAAGAAAGTCACAAAATCACGTAGAGCACAAACGACAAACACGCAATGGAATGAAACATTGAAAGACCGGATTTCGGGTATATTTTTTTCTGGAATACATAATACATTCATTTTCATTGGGATATTTGGTGTGCTGGAATTTTACAGAAACTTTTTTTTAATTAACATGCGTGTACGGTACATTGGCAAATGAACAGCAAAACGACCGTTTCTCACTAAAAACTATTTCAACTTGCTTGACTTTAGTTTAGGGCTTCTCTCTGTGGAAATGTACGCGTATGAATAAAATCGAAGGGAATATTATTTTTGTGTATCACTGTCCGGTTTTCTGTACTTCAAACTTTGTATATTTTACACTGCATAGTTTCACTTGCATACACGGTTGAGCTTATACACTATCACAAAGTTCTTATTTCAAGTTTTATTATTACACACGTATCAGAACGAAGTAACGCTACACAAAAAAAGTATAAAAAAACAACAGGTCTCTTTTAATGGATTGGTATATTGGTATGTGTACACAAAGGGGCTTTTTTAGAAACAAATGCGTTAGATAAGTAGGAGAAGAACAAAGTCTGTATGAACGAGTGAGTGTAGCAAAAATGTATACTTGTCTTGTGGATGATGATGATTTCATAATGCTTTGGTGTGGCTTTTTATACTTATCCGTTCGGATAAAAATGTGCATCCAGATTTTTTTTTATATTTTGCATGAATACATTATCTGTTTTCTATTCTTGTGATTTTCTTGTGACATTTTGGTGTCGGTGTGCGTTGCGAAGTATATTCAGCATTTGCATAGCAGTACAGATCGAATTTGATATACAGTAAGAGCAATACGGATAAACGATTGAAAAATTAAAAATACTTGTATCTCTACTGATCATGATGACATCACACTTAAAATCAATTAATCGCGTCAACAGTGCAAGTAAATTGATTGATTTATCATTTATGTTTTAGACCAGAAGTACAATTGTGGAAAACATAAGTGTACACTGTACATCGAATAGTTAAAACACAAACATATACAGGTAAAATGGTGTATTGACATAACTAATTTGGATCACTAGAATAGTAGGATGAATTTCTGCTGCTATTGTGCTTTTTAGATACATTTTTTCAAGTAGGGATGTATGTATGTGCACTCTGTATTTTGTGCAATGCTTTTAGAGAGGACGGCTAAATATTGAGATTTAAACAGAATCGATGGAGTGGCGGAACTAAATGTTTAGATATCATTATTTCAAAACTACCACGTTAACACTACACATTCATAATTAAACGTTAAAATGTCAAATTATAAACTATCCACTCTCGCCAAAATTGAATCTATCGCATAATATTTTCATGACTTGACACTTGACAGACAAACGTTAAAAAATCCTTAAAAAAATCCCCACTCACTCCACAGCCTTTTCCAAAACACATGAATGAAAGCACACGAAAACCGGCCTATCAACTAATATAATACACAGCACGACTACAACTTCCCCAAGAAACCCCCTAACCTCCAACACAGCAAGCCTAGACCCGCTATCTTCCCCATGCAATCTTCCCCTATCACGCATGTGTGTGCGTATTTAACATGCGAGAATGCGGTTGGTGGTTTGTTTTCATGATGTCATGAGTGACGACGAGGGAAACGAGAGAGAATCCTCAAGCCATATGATCGCGTGTTGACCACCACCACCAGCTCAGCTCTCGTAATATCAACAAGAATGATAAAGTTCTGCTGACGAGCTGACTGAAAGAGTCGGCATGAAGGACGACGACTTGTGTGTTTGAAGTTTTTATATTCGTTGTTTTGTCACGCAAACTGTTTTGTAACGTGTGGTATTTTTTGGTAATTTAGATTTTGTGGGATGAATAGTGTACGAGTTCGTGGGGTTTTGCAGAGGTATGGGTTGGAAGAGGTGATGTGGAGGAGGTGGTGAGTTTTGAGTGAAAGTCATTGTTGATCTTGATCTTATCTGGTGATAACAGGATGGAAGGTGGGGGAGGTCACTCTCAAGATGGGGATGTGTTGCATCCGTTAGTTGTACCGAGTGTAAGTTAATTATTTTGGTGAGTAGTGTTTTTTTTGGAGATAGTTTAATGGGAACACTCAAGTTGTATGTTGTTTTAACTTGCAGGTGCTTACAGTCCTCGTCGAACATATTCGGTGTCGGGATGCACGTGCCTGCAGACTGGTGTGTAAGGACTGGAATAACGTGATAAGGAAGAAGAAAAACATCGCAATGCTGAATCCTAGCGTATGTTTATGCAGTTTTTATGATTATCTGACGTATCTTACCACTTATCTCTCAACTTTCTCTACTTTCTTATTTCCAGATCCTCGCTCACTTGATCCCGTACATTCCGTCATCGTCACTACTCTCTGCACGACTAATATGTTGGGATTGGAACAACTCTATAGTACGTTCCCGTAGGTGGAGAAACCCTGATCCGATGGAGGAAACAGCGTGGAGTTCTTTTTTCCATCCTTACCGTGTAGGAAGTGATGATTTTCACCGGTTCTCTGTAAAGTTTGGTGATCCTGGTGCTTACACTCTTCCTTTTGCTTTCACCAGTTTCACTTGTCCGAATAACATTAGCTTGAGTGATGGCGATACTGTGGGGTTTCTCGAACGTTATGGCACGTTTGTGAGGGTACTAGAGTTGTACAGGTGTAAGTGGGTTTTGGAGGATTTGAGAAACGTGTTGTTTGAATGGTGTGGGAATGTTGAAAGTTTGAAGATCGTTTGTGGGGTTATCCCTGGGAGTCAGGTTGGGAGGGGGAGGAAAGTGGAGGTTTGTGATTTGGGTTGTTTGTTGCATGAGGAACCTTGTGATTTTAAGGTGGTGGAAGGGTTGAAAAACGTTAGTTTTGACATGAACTTGTTGGATGGTAAGGATCAACCGAGAGCTTATGTTGAGCAGTTTTTTACAGAGTTTTTTACGAGTTGTAGGGGTGTTGAGGTTGTTAACTTTGACATGGCTTCTTGGTATGCGAGGATGTGGGCTACCAAGTTTGTGGGAGAGTTGCCGTTTAAATTGGAGAGGTTACGGGTGTTTGAGCATGTGATTGATCCGGATTTAGGGACTATCCAGAGTTTGCGGGTGAAAGCGTTTTCGATAGTTAAACTGAGGTTGAGGATAAGGTATAAAGATGTGAGTGTTGAGGCGTTGCATGGGTTGCTTTCTAGTTTGGGGGGTACTTTGGAACACTTGATGTTGTACTTTATCGAGTCCAATTGTGCATGGGAGTTTCCGAGTAGTTTGGAGTTGACGAGGTTGAGGCATCTCGAGTTGTGGAAGTTTAAAGGGCAGTTGGGGTTTCTCAGGGATTTCCGGAGGTTGGAGAGATTGGTGCTTGGGGAGATGGAGTTGAAAGGACAGGAGGTGTTTTGGAGGAGGGAGGTTTTCAGGGATTTGTTGCCGGGAGTAAGAGTTGTGTTTAAGGATTATTGGGAGACGAGGGTGTTTTCTTGATTGGGTGGGGGACGTCGTGTTATGTGATAAATGTTTTGTATGTGTATAATTATCGTGTAAAGTTAACGTAGTAATTGATGAATAAAATTTATTTTCAACCAGAGGTATCAACTGTCACTAAAGTTATTTGAATGTAATCTGACGTTATAATCATAATCATAGCAATGTGAGTAAGTGTATTTAAAAGCATGTAAATATGCAAACTTTCATGCACCATGCATGCTTTTAAATGCACCCTCAATACACCTTCATTAACACTAGAGAAAGGAATGCGAGTGTTTTATAACAGTTGGTTTTTTTTAAATGGTTGATTTAAATAACCTCGTCCTAACCTAATCATGAAATCTTGTGTTTGCACTCAATTTCAGCAAGTAATTTTAAAGCTACGAGGTATAACTAACTACATTAACGCATAATTAAATGCCAAGTATTTCGATGCATGAAAGTCGAGAGCCGAAATAGAAACACGCCTAGCTAACCAAAACAGCACCATTGTCTTTAAATGAGTATGAGACCACGTGTGACACCTAATTAAAGTCAGACCCAGACCCACACATTTTTAATTGAACTAAACTAAAATTCTCCCTTACAAACTTAATTTGACCTCATACGTCATCTAGTGACGCTTTCTTTCTCGTCATCATTTTCAAATCATATTGAAACGTAAATGAAATTAAAAACGCTTGAACCATTAAGTATGACAAACTTAAAATGTTTTCCCACAAAAATCAGTTCATGACCATAAGACAACTTGTCAATAAAGCATCATGCCCCCAGACGCCAAACACATCCTCTAATTGAAAGTGCACACATATTTATAACTTGCGTTTTTTAAACTGTGACTGTGTATATCACAGCCACAGTATTTGACCTCTTATCACAAATCGGCGCTAATCATAATTCATCATCTTCAACTTCAACCTTTTTAAAATCCCAAACCAATACCACGCCATCCACCAATTTTCATGTCATGAAATCCAAAACCCAACCACATAATCCTCTCCAAAAAGTCACTGACCTCCTCCATCTCCAAAACCCCACCAATTTTCCCTCCATTTTCCCCAAACACCCAAACTAACCGTACCTCAACCCACCTCCAACCTAACTAACAACCCACTTAACTAACCTTTAAAAAACAATGAAACTATCCAATTTTAAACCCAATCCATCTGAACACAAACCCGAGAACTACGCAACAAACCCAAAAAAACTAAAAAAAAAATGCTCTCCTTCTTCACACTCTCTTGTATCTCTCTGCCTATATCCCCCAAAAAAATACATATCTGCTGCATACACTTCTCAATCGTGTGAAGCCTGTAGCTCAACAACTCATTCTTGTGTGCTACTTCTCTCGTGTGTGTGTGGTGTTAAGCCTTTTTTTCATATACAAAAAAGCCAGCATAAAATTCCCCCTTTTTGCATATGGACAACTTTTTTTTTTTCAGAGACAAGAAAGAGGCTCTACCTTTCAAGTCGTCTGTCTGAATGTTATCTCGCTGTGGTGAGAAGAGTTGTTTTTTTCTACGTGTTTTGTTGTATTTTTAATCACCGATTTATAAATATTTTTTTAAATAGACAGTTTATTCGTCCATTCTCACCCTCTCGTTAAACTCCACATTCAGATGAATGTAAAGTTAGCAAAAACTCGTTAAATACCTTTCGGGTTTACCATAAACATATGAACGGTCTCTCTCAACATTATTAAACCACCTCAGCAGTAAACCTACGTAAACAATCGGCATTGTTGGAACTATACAGTTTAAAAAGTCAAAAAAAAATCTACAAACCTTAGAATACTAGCAAAGTACAGAGAGCCCTTCACCATCATCATCATCCAATTTCTCCCTATTTGAAATACATTAAAACCCTTAACACGTCCACACAGGAAATTCCTGCAGTGGTGGCGTTTTTACACACGGTGGTGAATCCTACATTACATCAAGGGTTCCCTATTCCTCATTTCTCCATCCATCCCTTAATATCGTGACTTGAACTTGAAACACACTATCCTCCACCATCCCCATTCATTTTTCAATACGAAGGGGTGGGCTTTTTTTATAATAAGGGTAGGTTTTTATCTTGTGTGAAGAGGATATGTACATCCTTTGTGTTTAAACTCTCTCGTGAGTGTGTACAGGATTTAAACAAAAATATCCTGCTCTGTTGGAGTTTTACGGAGAATTTTTTTTTGGAGAAGCTGCTTGGGTTTTTAACGTTATATTTGAGGTGGTGAGTTTGTTAGTTAGTGTTTTTTTTTTTTGGGAAGTTAGTTAAAGTGTACACGTATGTGAGGGGATATATAGCAATAAGATAAGGTGAGGAAGACACGGTTCACATGTTTAGGTTATCTTGATTTGGAATCACTAATCAATTTTTTGCTTTCTAGCACGTTTAGTCTTCACGCCTATAAACATGCCGAGACCGAAACAGACGTTAGTCCCCACAACGAGCCACCTCGACATCCCGATAACGTTCGATAACAGTTCAATCCTCTCATCGAGTCCCTCAGCTTCTGGGTCAGCGACAGCGACCAGCTCGGGGACTATAGAGTTCCAGACTCATCATCAGAATGGGACAACGACGACTATCCAGTTTATCACACCTGACGGGTTTCTGACGAGTGCACAGCAGAGGATAATCGCTGGGACGCCTGTGAGGGGGATCAAGACGAGTGCTGCTCCGGGGAGTAGTGGGAGTGGTGGGGGGTATCACTTTACTACTGCGAGTGGGGGGCATGTGATTGGGGGTGCGGTGGCTGGGAGTAGTGCGAGTGCGGGGAGTAGTAGTGGGGGGTTCAAGCATATTAGGGATATTTATGTGACGCCTGAGACTACGGAGGCTACTGAGGCTTTATTGTTGCTTGGGACGGGGGAGCAGAGTCCTAACACCACACCACAAGGTTTGTTTTTGCTTGTTTAATTAACTTTGCTGCTTTTGAGTTAGTTTGCTACAACCTATCTTTACTTTCCAGCAAACCCATCAATTATCAGAAAGACACCAAAGAAACCAGACGCGAAACGCAAGTTAGATTTGGAGCCGAAAAAGACACGACTCGACTCTTCCCTCTCAGCCTTGACCAGGAGGTTCGTCACGTTAATTCCTGATGGGGGATCACTCGACCTCAACTCTGCGGCGAGATCACTTCAGGTACAGAAGAGGAGGATCTATGATATCACGAATGTGCTCGAGGGGATTGGGATACTTACCAAAAAGTCGAAGAATAATATTCAGTGGAGGTGAGTGTTGATGAGTTATTGGTGGTGGTGGAGGTGCATCTGATGGTTGAGTTAACACAATTTGTTGTGATTTTCAGTGACAAATTATCTGGGGCCTGTACAGAAAGTGAGAACAAGCGGAGGAGGCTAGAAAAGGAAATCTCGATTCTGGAGAAGAAGGAGGATCAGGTGAGTTGGAGTTTAATGGGTTTACTTGAGGATGGGGGTGTTGAAGCTAAAATTTAACGGTTGTTTTTGGTGTACAGATTGATTCGTTTATCAAGTCGTTGGAGACGGGAATGCGTTCAATGACCGAAGAAAAGCGTTGGGCGTACTTGACTCATAGCGACATCCGAACCATACCACAGTACAAGGAGAAAACTCTGCTTTTGATCAAGGCTCCACCGGAGACGGCTTTGGTTGTGCCACCACCTGGAGAGGTAATGAGATAACAAACTTTTTTAAATGCTCTTGACTATGGGTGTTGAGATAACTAACACGTATATTCGTTTGTTTGTGCAGGGCCTCCAGATGCACTTAAAGTCGGAGGGAGGAGAAATAGGCGTGTACTTGTGCCCCGAAATCGACGAACTTGGAGGTTCACCCCTGGAGCCTGGAAGTAGCCAATCTCAGCAATCGAAAACAAGCCCATCCACACCTACCACAAGCTCGTCAGTTGATGACCTCATCAAAACTGAGGATATTGATGGGCTGTTCTCGACTAAACTCGATAGAGGTAAGGGTTGATCTTTTATGACGCGTGAAGACCTATGACATTTATCATCATACTAATATGTACTCTCTCTACCCCCTCAGGTGTGTTATCCCCCGACGACGGCTTCTCGATGCTCGACCTAGACGACGCCGAATTCCAGTTCGCGTTGGGTGCTGACGAGGGTATCGTTAACCTATTCGGTGACGGCGATTGAACATAGTACTCTGACGCGCTTACATGTATACTCGCGCGACCTTTACATATAAAAAAAAAATCAAATTTAATTTAAGCATTTAATTTACTCGAAGCATGTGCATTAAAAACTGCGCGCTGGTGTTGAGAAAAACGATTTATACACGTTATAGAACAATCCTTGCTTACTAAACTGCATGAGAAATTTAGTCTAAGAAAAGTCGTTGAAACTACCCTACCCTGCACGAGTGTTTAAATCCCAGCGTGTTTAAAAAAAGATTTGTATAAAGTCTCAGAACCAAAACATCACAATAGTATTTTTAAAGAAATCTTTACACTTGACCGTTTTTTGTATGCACAAACACGTAAAGCAGAGATGGAGGAGAAACACAGCCCAATAGATTTTTAGGAACAGCGATTTAAACTTCGTACTACACATTGAATGAAAGTGCAAATAAAATATTTAACTAGTTTAATACAAAACTTTACAAATTACATACGTGATCTTACATCTTTCTGTTTATTTTTTAACGTTAATTGGGTAGCCTTATAGCAAAATTTATCTATAAACGATCCGGTCTTTTTTCAGTTACTTCTAAAGAAAAGTTAGTTAAATTATAGTACAATCTGGTTAAATCTTTTCCATAAGTTATTATAAAGATTTTTATGTATTTAAAACCGTTATTATGATATAGTGTTGAAGATACTATACTATTGTACATTTTTGAAAAAGTCTTAAAATATAAAAGTTGTTTTAATGTTAATATACATATTTATATGTAATAAAAAAGCGAATCTTGTTTGTTTTTAGGTTGTAGAGTTTAGTTTTTTTTGATTGATAATTCACTGCGAGATGTTGAGGATGAATAAAAATTCATGTTGGAAAAATTGTCTTGTGTTGTTTTCTCGGTTTTTAACTTTTAAAAGTTGTATGATAAAAAAAATGGAAAAACATATTTGTATATATTATAGAAAAATTGAAAATTTTGTTTGGAAAGAGTATAATAAAAAAATGTTTAACGTGTTGAACAGAATTACATGAGCGTGTTGGTTTATTTAACGTTTGAATGGGTAATTTTGCACGAGTTTCATGAACTTTGGAGTCACCACGCCTACTTATGTTGTGAGGATATTTAACTTTTATGTGCATAACTTGTAACGTAACAAGTTAACTCAAATGAGCATCAAGTACGTGGAATCCACGCAACTTGTAATTTGCAAGCAAGCTTTACATGTGTCGTGTGTGCAATGCAATAGTAAACGCTGATTACTACCTCACCTGTGCAAATAATCAGCAAGTTTAACAGTTTTTTGTCCATAGACTGTTGTGCAAGTATGCGTTGCTACGCTGATAAAATAGTAAACTAAACATTACTATGCGTACCACTGCAATTTAAATATGTACACAAGCATGATACCCTCTAAACACCTAATCAATCCATGTCTGTGTTTTTTTTTTTGCCAATAAATTTTTCAAGGTCACGCGTGCTCATAATTTTCTACTTATTCCACATTTAATTGTGCCATTAAACATGGTAAATATGTTAAATCTACGTACGTAACCACGCGTCATTTCAATTTGATTTGGTGCAAGTTACGCATCTTTCCCCTGGACAGGAACGAGTATTTTTCCTTTTGAGAGACAAAGCATCCTGTACTGAAAAAAATGCATCTACTCTCGCCTGACTCTCTGTCTCTCGGGTGCATGAAGAAAGTGTTTATATTTTGCTGGCACAGATGATCATCCATTCGGTTGTGAGATCACCCGCGTAAACTTTATTTTTCACCGCTTCTATGCATTGTCTTATTCAGATTTTGAGGTGGTTGCATGGGATGAAGTGATCTGATTGGGGAGGGAGAGGGGAGGTGGGTGGAGTGAACGAGAGAGTGGTTAACGTGGATGTGTATTTGGGGGTGGGATGGGTGGTGGGACTGTTGTGTATTTAGATGGGAGGTTTGTGGTGATGTTGGACTAGAGTAGGTATGCTGGTGTGTGTTGGGTAGATGGAAGGGAGAGATTAACGTGGGAAGGTATGGGTGTGTGTGTTGTTTGGGTGGGATGGGGTGTTGAGTGTGGGGCGGGATAGGGGTTTTCTAGTGTGGAGTGGTATGGTGGTGGTGTGGTAGTAGAAGTGTAGTAGTGGATATAACAGCATGACATGATGATGAGTTGCTGACGACTTTTTGGCTTGGTGGTGGTGTAGAAAGAAGCATGCAACAAAGGAATGCGTGGTTGATTGTCAAGAAAGTATCATGTCATGAGATTTTGGGATTAGTTAACTATTTAAACTTGATTTTTCGGCTTGATGATGATTAAATTAATAATTAACTATTCTTCTTCATCACTCATAATTTATTTTCACCTCGATAATTTTGGCTTGGAATACGCAAAAATGGTTCTTATTCATTCTACAATTTTCTTGTAATTTGTCGTAGTTTTCTCTGTGTTCAAAAGTCAATGCATTTTGTATCTTGCTATCAAATTAATAACTAATCACAGAATCTTTTCCTTAAGGCTCCCAGTGTTACCCCAATTTAAAAGTTGTTGCTAGTTACATTAGCCACTGACGCCTTTTGAAAACGCCCAAAACATAGCAGTGCTTATCAAGAGTCCTGCCACGAGAAGTCATTTTTGAGTCAAATGCTCAAAGCGTAAAAGAATTAAGAAACCTAAGATTTCTGCTCACTTTGTCAAATACATTAAATTATGTCACATTTTTCACCTTCTGAGGCAACGACTGAATGCAAAATGAAAACAGTTCAGGTCATTTCTTCAGTAACTAAAAAACTACATGCAAGGTCCAGTAACAAAAATATGTTATTCATATTACTGATGGTCTTTCATTACTGGTTCATATCCTCCGACATGTGCCATTTCTTCATGCTTTCTTGAAATTTAAACAGGATGAGGTTGTTCAGTCAGTCACAATCTCCTTCACTATAATTTTCATTCATGCAAATGGAAATGTCACTTGAATATCGATAGCAAATCAATTTAATTTTCGGCTATTACGGTTATTGAACATGGAGGGTAGATAACGCTCATACAATCATTCCTTTGGTTCCAAATGGAGCATTGCAGTAATTATTGGGGCCCGAACATGAAAAGTACTTTATGCAGATACCCGCATTTCTACATGTGCAGTTTGTGACAGGAAGCGAGGCACAGTAAATGTTCCAAGTTACAGTTGTTTAAAAAACTGGGAGAAGTCGCAAAACGGAAGAGAAAGTGATATTATCGCATCTGGATTTAGGGCTAGTATACATATGCACTGACTGTTTTACAAGGTTTGATAGATGCAATAGTGAGTACAAGTGTCCACCATCACGGTTGGCTGGCGGTGCTTAAGAAGTAGCCTCCTGGAGGAGGTTGTATTGATCCCAAATAAGTTTATTGTTTTGTGTTCCAAAAATTATTACTCTTCTTTGTATTCCATTGTTAAACTTCATAATTAAAAAACGGAAGGCAAATTCTGTTTGCCAAGTCGAAGTCGAATTTGAT
>JAQIWN010001227.1:0-22233 GCA_034699025.1 Entomobrya cf. arborea Gr-Col-00668
GCCAAAAAGGCGTGTAATGTGAGAGTAAAGATATTCAATACTCCATTTCAGGGCAAGTTAATCAATGGTTCTGACAAGGTTTTTACCCGGAACATTGTTTACCGGGAAGTGCTTTAATTGATTACGGATCATTGATCCTTTGAAGAAGGAAAACTTCCAAACAAACCCGCAATAACATCCATGCGTAGTAGAGTAATGCCCTCTACCTGATGAGGCTGGCAAGGCCGAAACGCAATTAAAATTACAAGTATTAAACATGATTTTTAAAATCCTTTACCGTATGTGCCTAGGTTTGTGCGATCATTCGCACAAACTGTATCTGGCCTTCTTGTTGCTATATATATTGCTTGGATCACCACGATCGTCAGCATCGTTTCGATAACTAAAAACCTTTTTTTTTCGTCAGGCAAGGCACACAGCACCCATACACATAATGTAAGCATTTTCGAAGTAGTAATATGGGTTGCATTTATTACGTATTTTCTTTTTCTATGTGTTTTTTTGGTTTAGCATTTTTATCACTTTGTGCCATCAACCTTGGAGCATTGAATTAATATTGAGAGAGAGACGATGGAAATGTATTACGGAAAGTTCTAAAGGCAGCAACACATATTTTTTGTTTTGGTGCAGTAGTTCCAATATCAAATCATGTTCAAAGGGTAGTGTGTTAACAATATTTAATGATGAAACAGATATAGAGGTACATGTACGTAGGTGAACTAAATAGAAAGTATGGGTAAAAACCAGCTTTAGTTAAATTATTTTTTCCAAACTCCATGTCATGCCATGCTGCTGCTCCTTAATGGAATGGATTAGTCTTATAACAATACAAAAGCAAATGGTGGTGGTGTCGGTGGGAATGAATGAGGTTACACGTAATAACAATAGCATCATCGGTAATAAAAGATATTTTATGGCGAGAGCCGCGAAATGCTAATAATTTTACGCGTATGGTGTTTACGGCGACATGAGATATATATTGATAGCTGTCGATCGTAGCTTCTCTACCTACTGTACATATTATACTGTCACTAAAAGGTACAATTTATGATACAGGAAATTAATCCTTCCCAGGGGTAATCAAAGCACGAACTTTATAATGAATTATTCATCAAACTTTTAAACGTGTACAGTGCATTCTTTTTTTCGCTAATAAGATTTTTTCTCATTCGACCATCCATGACAGGAAAACTAATATTCATAAAAGTATTATCACCGACACGACTTCAATGTACCTACATTTTGTACACAAGCTAAGTAATACTGCAGCGTATTGAAGTCAATGAACCAACCAAAAAAACATGATACCAAGTCATGATACGGGCACTACTACAACGATTTTGTGCCCTTCCACCTTGTTACTCAAGTATACTCACTAGTTTCACAGAAACACGAGAGGACATGACGCACCGTGTGTGTTATTTCTTGCCTTTTATGATTTATGAAACCGAAATAAAATGCAATGTATCAGCTGAACCAGAGATTTGACTTTTCTACAATAACGTGTTCTGCTATTTCTACCTTCCTCTATCGTCTCTCCTGTCTTCCTGCTTGTTCTACTAGCCTGCCACCCTTCCTGTTTCCTCTTCTCAGGACACAACCAAAATTCTACTTTTACTCACGTTTTTCGTCGTGGTTCCTGACTACAAGAATTTTCTTACTATCGCATTCATACTACCAACCTCACATTCACTATTCACCATGAGCCATATTTTCAACTCCAGCTTTACCTACCTTTTTTTCTCAGTGTGTATGCGATTATAAATATTATTTTCGAATTCACTCTCTCTTTGTGAGTGTCCAAGTGTGTGTGCGAACAACATTCACATGTGTTCTCTCCTGTCGTCCTGTCCTCCTGTCATACTTTTCACCGTGGAGAAAACTACATGCTGATTCAAGTAACAGCAATAAAAAGGAGGTCCGCCTCTTTTCCTCCTGCTCTCTCCAGCAATAACACACTACATCACACACCTATAACAATAATATTCTCTATATGATATCATACCATCATCCAACTTTTTATATAAATACTTATTTTAACTAGCAACAATAATAATAGGTAGACACACAGATGTGACCGTGACGGTGGTGGCGGCGCGGCGTTTTGGTTCCTTTTTGCTTGTAGGCAACATCACCACCACCAATATTACATGTTATATTGGTTTGTGGGTAGCATTCACAAAAGTAAAAAGCCCCGTGCCCTGCTGCCTGTCCTGTCCGAAAAGTGTGTATACAACACCATCGTTGCTCTCGGTCTCCTCGCATTCTCTCCCTTACTGTTATTGTCAACTTTAATACTTCATTCCACGTCTTCTCTTCGACGCTCTACAAAAGTCCATCTATAATAATATAGGTTGCCCGTAGTAAATTGTAAGTTGGAAACAATCCTGTCGACTTCTCTCTCTCTCTCTCTTTAGCTACCACCGTGAAAAGCGAATTGGATAATATTATTGCAGCTCTGCTGCTGCTGAATGCTCGTGAAAATGTCCATCCGTGGTACCGTTTATGATCCCTCATGAATTGTTGGTGTGTGAATGTGTATGCGACCGCCTGTCTACTCCACCAATTTATAATACTTCACTTTTTTACCTACTCTCTCACAAACTCTCACAAGCTTTTATTATTATTGTTGTTACTTTCCAATAGGGAAAGAAGAAAACCTGAGTTTGGGAAGTTGGAATGCATGCATCATAATATTTTTGATGTGTTAAAGTAGATATGGTTTGTCAACTCTCTATTTTTGAGATCACAATAAAAGTGAGAGGAGAGGATCGAATAGTGAAAATGGTTGTAGAATATCTAGCAAGCTAGTTAGTAGCAATTTATAGAAGAGGAGCACACGGCGACACTCGCGATTGCCCCAGGTGGCTCACACACACAGTCTTTCTTTCTCTGCCTCACAGTCACTCCATTTTATATAAATGTAACCAGATACAGTCACATATGCACACACACACTGAAACACAATGGACAGAGAAAATATAAGTCGGAGGACACTTGACACTTTGCATGATGAATGGCTTTCCCTAAGAGATTTATAAGTCCCTTTCCGTTTCAGCTCGATATTCCCTCTCTTTTATTTCTCCTGCCTCACTCACACACGCACACACATAACACAGTCCTTCCCTACTACACTTTTGCTCGCTTACTTTGGAATGATGATGTGATGGTCTGAAAATTTTGTAAAGAGGAAGAATATGAACCATATCATCATCATCATCATGATCATCGTCATCATAATATCATATCGCATGTTAAATTGTACGATTACCGTGTAAAACTCTAAAGGCTCTAGGGCTTCCTCCTTTACTGCCACCATCATCCATCTATTTACCTATACGTCACAACCAAAAGTAAAAACTTGTTAGCTTTTAGTTTTTAGGTAGAAAGTTGAGACAGTTGGTTGGAAAAGAGATATGACATTGGTTTTAAGGTGATGGCGAAGTACATTTTCTCGTTGTTTTGGAATGAATTTCTAACATATAGCAACGGTCCAAAGAACACTATCCGGTAACAAAAGTGAGAGAAAAGTAATCATATAATGTTTTCACACAGTACATTTAGGTAACCACTTCACTATATATTTTACAAATATGGTATGCGATTGGTATGCGAAGTTCCATTGTATGTTTTTAAGTTTTAAGAGAAAAGTACGAGAGAAATATATGTGTGGAATATGTTTATTCTGGTGAGATATGAGGCTGATATATTATTGCGTGAACTGTGAAAGGGATGTCTGTCTCCACTGTCGCCTTTCTGATCTCACAAGAAAACTTGTCGCTTTCTCAAATTCTGTTGGTCACAACTTACAGCAACACAGTCTTCTTACCTATGTCCGTATTTGTATATGTGATGGTAGCGATAGTGGTAAAAACATTTTGGAAATGTCATGTCATTTTTCTTTCTCTGTGTTTTCTTCAGAATGAAAGCGTCTTGCCACTACTCGGTTGATACAGTTTTTCCTCGTTTTCTCCTGTCTGTGTCCTGTGTCTGTCTGCAAAAAGGATAATATTATTTTGTTACGAATGTATAACCATAATAATAACGGTAATAATAATATACTGTTCAACTTTACTCCATAAAGCATGCATAAATGCTTTTTATACTCTCACAACTCAAACAACTTTTTCGTTCGATGATGATTTTATCTGTCGTATTTTCTCTGTAAGCTGCCCTATCAATGCCACCACCAATGAAACTTGTTCATGAAGTACAATATTATCATATCACATCATATCACCACCAGCACCTCTCCAGGTCATTCTCTATTTCACAAGAAAACTTTTCCGCAATGCATTTTACCTTTGGTACATAAAAAGTCCAGTCCAGCCCAAGCCTGGAGATCATCATGTCCTAAACAATATATATTATGACGATGATACGAGAAAATCCGATTTTCACATATTTGCCTTTATCTTCATCCGTACACCATAGTCGTACCAGTTTACTTTTACCTTCGACCTCTACACTTTCTGCACGATTTTCTATATCAAATACATACCTACCTAAAAGAGATAAGATGACAAGGCAATGATGGCGGAAAGAACGATAAATAAGGAAAGAAAACGAATGCCAAAAGTGCCGCTGTACATTACAAGAGAGAAAATCGATCATCATCATTCTTCTGACTACTCGTGGAATTTTACAAAACTGTTCAGTGAGGAGTAAACAGTGCAAACTCCACCAAAAATTACGTTATCCTGCAGCTCCTTTCTTATTGTTACTTACGCGCTCTCTCATAAAATATTTATTATTCTCCACTGGCAAAAGTTTGGTGTAATTTTTCTCTATATTTCAACAGGAAAATGTTCAACGTTTACCATATCTTCCACCACCTTGTATATTATAAGAAGTAATCAAGTTATTATCAGTTAACTTGTTATTTTTTATTCATGCTATCATAAAGCATTACGGTGTATTGTACAAAAAATACCTACACATCATCGCACACCACCGCCACCGTGTGCCATTAAATGTTCACTTTATACAATATGTATGCAAATGATCTAGTCAGTCTGTGCAAGCCACTTCCATCATTTTTTCCATTATAATAATATTATGTTTTTTCCAGCAAACGTAGTAAAAAAACAAGCTCAGTAAAGAATAGTGCGATAGAGAAAGAAGGGCATTAACCATTTATGGATAATATTTACGGCTAAACTGGCAGGGAAAAGGAGATAAATAAAAATATTATATACATTCCACCATAAATACTGTACACCAAAATTTATCTACTTAATATCAACACAACCAAAGTAATAAAAAAGCTTCAGGTACATAACCCCAATAGTATGTATAGATATCTATACCTACCACAGATATTAGATATTAAGTAAACACACAAGGTTTTCTTCTTGTCTTTTTAGTGAGAAAAGAGACAAGGTTTTTTTATATAAAGAGAGAAGACTAAAGACGGATGATTTATATGCTCCCATGAAATCAAGGTCTCTGATCTTTAAATAAGCACTTGAGTTTGGATTTAGGATTCCATGTCGCGGGGCATCATCATCAACACTCCTTTTGTATCATATCTTCAAAAAAGAGAAAGAAAAAAACTTGATCGCCTTTGCTACCACTTTATCGTAATTTAACTTCCACTTTTCTAACGTGTACTTTACTTTGTGGTGCGGTGGTGGTATAGGAGTAAGCCTATTTAAGGGTAAATAGCTCTGCTCTACTGCTCCCTTGAGCATTGGCCTCAATTTTTCCCCTAGCTCCTTATTCCTCTACTGCTACTGCTAACGTCTCCACGATGTTTCCACTTTTTTTCTTTCCAGTTGACTGGTATAGAGAGGAATGTCTATGAACAAAAAATATGGCAAATAAAGTTTCATCTTTTTTCATTTATTCAACAAAAACAGAGAAAGATGTACGTTGGAAAAATGTCTTGCGAGAGAAAACGGTAAAGAAGAAAATAATAGGGAATGAAACTCACGTAGAAAAAAAGAGTAAACAAGAAAAAATGTGAAGAGCGTGGGTTGTGGATGGAGTAAATCTAGTAAGCAAAATGGGGCGAAAAGGTAGTGTGTGTTGTGGAACCTATATACTTTTAGAGAGGAAAACCTGTTGTGTTTTTTGTACAAATGTGTGGATTAAATAGGATGTACTTTATACATCCCTGTGTCTGTGTTTGTCTATCGTATGAGTATACTTTGGAGAAAGGATTCGGTCGGAGAATATTTTATACCTTGTATTGCGTGTAGAGTACAACACTACAGCTCAGCTTGTTGTTGCGGTGTGTGTGGTACTTCAGTGTTTTGGAAAAGATGAAGAGTCGTGATAAAAACAAGAGTGTACAGCATAACAAAAGGCAAAACTGTGAATTGTGTTTAGCAAAGTTTTTTGCTTGAGAATGGGCTCGGTAAAGCTGCCGAACGTGAAAAAACATGAGAAGGTATTGTGTGTAAAGTGGAACAGATGAGGAAAGCGAGAGGAAGAATGTAGAGAAAAGGCCATTAGTTAGGTAGACATTCTTTTAAGTCGTTAGAGACGAGAGAAACGAAAACGACGAGAAAGAAAGTAATGCGAAATCATCAGGGAAGGGAATATGGAAGCGTACAAAAAAATGCGACAAGCAAAAGGGAGCCATAGAGCTTTGCTGAAAAACTACAAAAAAAAAGTTTGTTACGAAGGAACATAGGCAAAAAGGCGTGATCTGATGGCGCAGGTATTTTTCTTTTGTGAGGCAGGGCTTACCTTAGCATTGGGAGGAAACCTTACCTTATCCTACCTGTGTATGTTGAGGGAGTAGTGCACTTACTCGGCTGGTGGTAGTGGGAGAGGTAGAGAATGAGAGCGGAGCAAAAACGAGCAAGGTAGGCAATAATATTGATTTCCCTTTTTCAGATCTGCACTGCGTTCAGTTCACAGTTCAGGTGAGCCTTGCCTTGCCTGGGTAATGGTAAGGCTGACTAATAGAAATGATGCAGTCGTATGTGATGTGTGGTGGTATAAGTAGAATGAGATAGGGGTAATCTTGTTGATGATGATAGGAGTTACCTTGGTGGAAAAGGTAGAAAGGTAGACGCAGACTCCACTAATTTTCTAACCTGTGCCGTGTTCTCGTTTGCTCCAATCCGGTGAACAATAGGTGAGTAGATGAGAGAGTGATGTGTTGTGGGTGGGTTGGATTTAGGGTTGGAAGGAATATTTTTTTCAGGATCAGGTACTCCTGTTCTGATAGACAGGTTGGACTTAGATAAAGGCATCATTATAATATGCTGTAGTACATCAGCTCGACAGGATTTGGGGGAATGTGCAAACTTTTCATAAAGGATCATTTTCACATGATTATATTGGAATCTTCAGAAAGTACTTTAGTAAAATTAAATTGTTTGCACAAATATAACTCTGCAGGACTTTAATTATGGTAACAAACTACATTGGGTTTTTATGCTGTAATATATAAAATGATACATTTTTACAATGAAATCTCATGTAAACGCTATCTTATTTTACTTTATGAACATCATAATGCATAACAAAATGGCCACTTTTTCAAATCCTGCCACTACTGCTACAACCCCACCGCCACCACCACACTCACTTTTTTTTAGTATTTTCCATGTAGTTATGTTTGCTCAGAGTGTGGGTATCTAAATGGCTGGCAGGAGCAATAATAATCATAGACGAGAATGACTCCGACGATGGTCGAGGTGCCAATTTGGATAAAAGGATTGACTTGGACCCATTTACGTTGCTCGTGATGATGATCACATACAGAAAAAGTGCCATAGTTTATTTTTTATGTTGTATGTACAGTCACCACTACTACCGTACTTTTATCATCACAATTTTTGTATGTGAAAGGTATACACATTTGCAGTTTACTTTTACTTACTTTCCTTCAGCCTCTCTCTCTAACTTTGTCGTTTTCCACATTTCATTCGACCCATTTTGTTTTAGGAGCTCAGCCAATATATAAGACGAAAATCGTCATCATCACAACGAACATGATGATGACGATATTACCCTGAAGGTAGCAGCTTGTCTTGAATTTTTTTTTTCATGCTACTTCAGGAGTGTCTCTTACACTTATACTCAAAGATCCTTAGCAAGCTTCGGTGAAGATCCAGGCTAGGTCTATAGAATAGATTCACCGGTTAAATTCCCTGTGATGATAATAATACCCATCTCTCCTTCAACGGAATGGTCCATAAGCTATTATTACGTTATGACGACACCATCATCCATAACGAGTTATAAGTGAACTTATGCAATAACATTGTAGTCTCTCTGGGAAAGTGCTCATCATATACTATACACAAATGGAGAAAATAATCATAATAATGATGGAAAGAGCATTTTGTCTTTGCACAAAAAGTATCGAATATACCTCCAAGAAGAATATTATCATCCTCTTTCTCTATACACAATGTACACGTACAGCCACAGTCCATCTACCTTTTCATCTACTATCAAAATCGACGGTAGGAAAAAAAGGAGGGCGAAAGTGATAGCAGAAAATAGTGAATGGTGTTCTTATGTATATTACACGTACAAAGAAAGTACTGCGATTACCAATTTTATTACTGAACAAAGTCCATTGTAGTTTTATTTGCTAGCACTACCACCATGATCACATCATCTATATTTACTTTAAAAAGACAAAATGTAGCAAAAAGAAGGGGAAAGAGTATATACTGCGTATATTGTAAAGAAATGTCATATCGTCCTGAATTTGTGTGTGTATATAATAGGCAGTAGTGATGATGAAGATGGAGATTGTATGAGATAGTAATAATATGCATTGTCTTTATTCTTCAGTTTCTCTCCTTTTTCTAGAGCAAATCATCAGCAGAGCGTTATTAGTTACGGTACAATGGCTTTGTACTACTTTTCTCCTTTACATCTTACAGCTTCTTCGATGACAATATCGAAAAAGGAAACTTTTTTGGGTAGTAACTTGAGTGTATATAACTTGTATATTCACACAGCTAAAGGAGAGGATTTAAGAGAAGTGGATGATGGGATAGATTTTGATATGATGAGATGATGGTCAATATAATAATAATGATTGCAACACATGCCGTGTATTAGTCTGTTGTGCTATACGAACAAGCTGGATAGGTAGTTTTGGTAGTGGTAATGTACCTTTCTCTTCTCGTGTATTAGGTGTTCTGTCTCCGTCTACTCTGCTCTAGATACTTTAGGAGAAAACTTGGAGCAGTATTATAAAATCAAGTTTTTATGCAACAAAAACACCATTTGTTCCACTACACACTTTTATTCTGAGCTTATTTGTTGTGTCATTCTGCCTTTTTCTTTTGTCATTCTTCTGTATCTTAAGTACTGCTACTACTGCTGCTGCTGCGTATCATCAACTTCCGTAAAAGTAGTCAAGCGAAGTGTATTAAAACATGCATGACAATAGCAATAAGGTATACAATATGATATGATGAGGAAGACGATGACGAGGACGATAATAATGAAAATATCACATGAAAATCACGTACACTTTTCCTTTTTATGTTTCTTGAAACGACGCAAAAGATCTCTTTTTCTATTCACGATGAAAGTATAAAGTAAACCAAACGCAAGACGTAAGGCAACGTTTGTTCAACTTTCTTCTATTTTACTTTTTGGATATGTTCTATGTTCTCTATACATATAGCTATTACAAAAGCAAACAAAATTGTTGAGAAAATGTGACAGTAAAAGGATCAAGAAAAAGTATAAAAGAGAAAAAAACTAAAACGCAATAAGAAAAGGAAACACATCAAAACTCACATACAAAAAGTCATCGTAGGAATAATGTAATGATACTATTGCATACAAATAAATAGTACTACATATTTATATTATTTTCCATTGCATTTTTATGGGAGAAAGAGTATCTGTTAGTTTATCAGTTAAATACATTTGTGATGTGATTAGGAAAGCATACTTTGAAAACATTTCTTTGTGAACTCAGATATTTATACGCAGGACACTGTGCCAGATAAAAGGTATCTCACCGAACAATACATATTCTTATTTTTTGTTGAGTTTGTTTATAGGTTATGTACATGCATATTATACAAGGCCAGGCCAACACAATCTGTAGATTTTACACGTATTTTTTCATGCTGACTCCGTATCATCGGATGCATGCCAAAAACACGAGAGCATTGTTGTCTTGTTTTGTTGAGAAGATTTTTTTTGTATAAAAAAGATTCCTGTATCTTGTACTTTCATTGTTGACGTTGTGCTGCATTCTGAAATCATAATGTTATTTTTCTCCCGAAAAGAAATACAAAGAACATTTTAGGTGAACATGAACCTGGCATGGTTGTGATGATAATGTTAGTGGTGGTAGCTGAGGAGCCAGGAAATGATATTCGTCTATCGTATGCAAATGTTGTGTGTGATTACCCTGTGCTGCTAGATATATTCCAAGCTCAACCTTTTTTCTTGAAGATACACAAAGATACAAGTAGAATGCTTGTTGTTGGACTACCACCACCATCCACCAGTTCTACTACTACTGTAACTGTTGTTGTTGTAACAAGGCATTATTATGTAAATTTGAACAGTTTACGCCACGTAAAAAGATTGTGTAGTGGTGTTGGAAAGTTGGTATGCTACTGATTCTACTGATGTTGCCTTGTCTTGCTACTTGCCTTTTACTTCTTTTCTTTTCTGGCCATTTCCTTTCTCATTCTTTCGCTCTGCTCCTATTTTCCAATGGTTCTTGTTGTGGGTCCTCTTGGTTTCTGCTGATACTGTTACATATGTACGTATTCAGCTTCTTTATTATTCCTTTTCCTGGGAAATGCAAAGAAGAATGAAGGAGCAAGCAGGAAAAAAGAGGTCTGGACCTGTTTTTGTGTAATTTTTCTTTCCTTTCTTTCATTCTGTCTGTCTCTCTTTCTCCCCATATTTTTGCTTATAATATACATACACTCTTGGGTGATATGCCTGTTGTTATGTATGCTGCTATACTTTTCGGCTGTTGGAGACAATGAGTTTCACTTTAGAAGTGGGAGAGAGAGAGAGAAGATACATTAGGATAATTCAAATTTTCTGGTGGTGCCGTACGGGATGGATAAGCAGGAACAAATAGTTTTAATGGATATTATTTGCATCCAAATATCCAAAAAATACACAAGAGCAACTAGGCTGGCAGAAACAGCCAGCGACACACAATTTTCTTTTTAAAATGGAAAGTGTTGTGTTCTGCTAGGTGTGGCTGTGGCATCCATGTCATGATAGTAAAAAAAGAAAGAACTAGAAAAGACACAACGTAAAAAAAGAAAAACCTTCTTCTGATTGCCTCTGTTACTGTTGCCAGAATAGATTAGAGAAAAGAAAGAGAAACGGATTGAGAATTGGCTTTTGTGATGGGATTTTTTCTTAACATATTCGGATGGGTTTTTAATTCCCCAGCTTCATGTTCTAGTTGGGTGCAAATGCAAATGGAATATAAAAACGTAAAAATACCAGAAATACTCCTACAAATAAATAAAAGACTTTTACAAATTGATCTAAATGTTAAGTGAGAAGGTAAAATAACAAGTTATTACAACGATAAGGGATTTCCACATGTTGCCTAATTATTTATGCCCGGCTGTTCTATTCTATGAATAAAGTTTTACTTTATTACAAAAATATAGGAAAAACTGTTATTATGTATATTGTACATTTTTTCGATTGTTATTGCTATTTCCCTTTTTTATATATATTTTCCTCTTGTTTTATTATACACCGTGGACCCTTTATACCCAACCCAATAATTCAGACTTGATGCATCTATATTTTTCTGTATATAATTGTTGTTGTCTGCTGATTGTCATTCATGCTGTTTCATTTCATGTAAGAAGAGCAAGTAAGGTAGCGGGACGAAAACATAAACTTATGCTTTTATTGTGTAGAAGAAGGGTACATTATTAATACCGAAAACCACAAAAAATGTCATCCCAAGTGGAAAAAGGCAATATTATAAACTTCTCTTTTTTTGCTCTTTTTGATTTTTATATGTACATACAACCTAACATACCGTATTTATTGCTGCAGAGCAGTCATAGATAGTGTATTTATTTCTTTTTACTTACAAACCCATCACAATAAACGTTACAGAGGGAAAAAAGGGCATATGATATGATGGAGATAGAAAAGAACTTTGCCCGGATGACAGTTTTGATAGGATATCAATATTATGTGTCTTGGGTTCAGTTGGATGGATTGACATGCATGCTTGCTTGCATGCATAGTACATTTTTATTGTGCTGTATCCTATTGTTGAAGAGAGTATCATCCTTTCTCTTGTATTATTATTCTTTTTTACATACCTCTTCACTTCATATACAAGTGAACATCATCATCATCATAATAAAATACCTTATCCATCCATATAAGAGAAGCAGCAGCCAACTGTGAATAAAGAGGATGAGTAATGCAATGCGTTGCTTAATGGCGGTGAATGTAAAATACAAGCAAAATTCTCCAGGAGGAAAGATCTAAGTTTTGCACTTTATAATATTCAGTCAGTTCAGTGCTCACTCGTCTATTTCTTACCATGCCATTTGACAAATCATATTCATAACCAATCTACCACCATCACCACCGACAGTCAGACTAAAAGTGCATGACGGATGTTTGATAATGATACAGTCATATGGTATGAATGGCTTTGGAGGAAGGAAAAAGGAAGGAAGGAAATACAGAGAGAAAGAGAAGTGGAGAGAGAGATGTGAAGATACAAAAATATTATTGTACCTTTTTTCTCCTCTTCTTTTTCTGTCTGACAGTGCACTACTTTCAGTGAAAAGTATGAATATCAACAATTCATATTAAATAAGTCGTGTGTTCAATGCTCATTCAAACGTATGTATATTATATAATGTATTCGTCGTGTAGTAAGTTGTTGGCTACGTGTGCGTGAGTCTACTTTCATACGTGTACTTACTGTTTTCGTTTGCTTTGTATATCGTATCAGTAGAGAAAAGTAATTCAACAAAAGGGAAAAAAGTCACCAATCTTCTCCTTTAGGCTGTATGTATTGCTATAAGGAGCTGAATGAGAGGCAGGGGGATGCATACATTGGTGGAATAAGTAGGGAAAACCTTTTCTTTTTTTTACAGATGATGAGATTCATATCATTCTTCTTCAGGCTTAGTTTCATTCATTCAGCTTTTGCCTCTTTTTTGGTGTGGTGGCGTGTGGAATAAATAAATAGAAAAATAATAAAAGATCTTACCATTAGTTAGATAAATTTAGTAAAGAATGAAAAAAAGGAATGTTTTGTGTAAGTATAAGATTTTCTGCTAAAATATTTGTATTTTTCCTTGTATGTGATTTGACGGTGGTGGTGGTGACTGCAGAGTACTAAAAGATGATTGATGCTGACAAATGCTGTGTACATTTACAAACAAAAAGTATCTATTTCACAGGATGAACACGTGAACATTGTAAACAACCTGTTTAGCACTACATCTGATGCAAGTAGTACATCAAAACCACTTAGTGTTTAGAGTATGAAAACGAGAGAAAGTAGAAAAATAAAGTATCATTTTTAAAGATATACGATTTTGCATAAAAATTCCTTCTATAAAAAAATCAGCAGCAGGAGAGCAATCAGAGAACTTTGGAGAAAGCAATTCATGAATTTTGTTTGGTTATGATAAGATGACAGCGCACGGATTACATTGATTCTTAGGTGGATGCGGGAGTTGTGTTTTTCTAAAATCTATTCTGGTGTAGTATACAATTGTATTGTATTATAGTATTTACAATTTGTGTAATTTAAGGCTTTTGATGTTCGATCTTCTTAATTCTTTACACACTATCCCCAAATGGTGTCCGATCATGATTTGGGATATTATAAATTCTGGTTTTAATCTGGAAAATAAAAAGTATCGTAATTGCTTCATAAAAAATGTACAATATATTTATGTCTATCAACTATAATTTGAGAATCGTTTCAGGATATTATTGGAAACGCTTGTCAATCTCTTCATTCTACATTTTTCAAGTTTCCTCCTTTTCAATCACTTCTTTTGTATTTTTGCCTATCGTTGAAACAGACTGGAGCCATTTTATGTCACAATATTTTTGCAGCGGTCTCCTTGTTGTTGTCTTCCAAAGAATCACAACAATTGCGTAACTGACTGGTTTCAAAATGTAGGATTACTGTTTGACTACATGATAGAAGCCATGGTACAGTAACAGGAAATCAAATCATTGGCTTGGAACAATATTATTGTTTCTCTGTGTTAAAAGTAGAGAAGAATGGGAAAAAAGAAAATTAATATTATTTGCAACAAATGATTCTTTCGGGGCGTTCACTTGTAAGATCATATTCATGTCATTGAAGAACAATTTTGTATTGTTGTTGTATGACTGTTTTTGGCTAACAATGTTTATGAATAGAAAACATAGTCCATCTATCCGTCTGTCCATCACAATCTCCCATCCGTTTAGGAAGGATGAGAACGTAGTCAGTGAAGCGTTTCTATCATAATATCATCATCATCCTCTCTCCCCCCATCTTCATTTGTTTTGAAGCCTACATGTCGAAGACGTATTATTACATAAATACAAAATGTATAGCTTTTACGCGATGAGAAAACCAGAGAGGCAAATAGTTACGGTGAAGCAGCAATAAAAGTGGTTATATATGCTTGCATGATAGCAATTGTATTGAGGAAGAAGGAGGATTGATGGACTTGGAATCACCCTACATTTCCGGTGAACTAGGACAAACGCTTTCATGACGCTGAGTGATTTTAGCTGTTTGTACATTTTTCTACTATTGTTAATAACACAACTCCACGGTTGGCGATGCTAATGGTAATGATGATGGGTTGGAGTGGAGAACAGGAACAACAGAACAGAAGCAGACAAGAAAGGAAAAGAGCAGAACACACTTAAAAAGACACACACGTAATATTGAATATATGTGTATTTTGGGCAAAGGAAAGTTTGTGTAACCGTGACCGAATCAGCAAAAAAAACCTGAAACAGTTCGCGTTAATGGTACACATCATGGAAAGTATCGTAATAATAAATGGTCATATCATAAGCATAGCCCATTAGCAACTTTTTGTCTGTTACCTTTGCACGTCTGCAGTATTAGAGTGTGTACATAAAACCGCACTATAAAAATCATTTGTGTAGTCTTTCAAACATTCTGTAGTGAACATAAACGGAAATGTATTTTTCTCCTGGCTTGTACACTTTTTTCGTTAGGGGTTGAATGAAACGACAAAATTTCATTTACATCCATCCATCCATCCAGTTATTCTTTGCTACTGACTTCTTTCATCTTTAAATGCGTGAACATATAATTTTACTGAAATGTCAATTTTTTACCAACAATAATTTGCAAGCAATAATTTCACACTTCACACCACCATGGTATGGGTTGTAGATTGAGTGAGTTGTTTATGTTGGACTAAAATTTCACCTATTGCTATCGGCGGTACATACTGTAAGCAACCTCGTATGTTCCAAGTTGTTAAAACTAATGCAATGTAAATATACACAAAACACGTATAACATAAACTACATACCTCCTGCTGTCAGCACAAAACCTGTTTAATGGACCGGTGCAGATGATGGAAATATTTGCGCACACCACACGGGAGAAACCAGTAAAAGATGAATTGGCAATCATTTCCTTCAAGCCATTTACAACTTCTCCATTACATTAGTTCGGCACTTTTTCAGTGACTACACAGAAAAAAAATCAGGGAACAAAATGAGTGAAAGGGTTGATGATAGAATAAATGGTTAACCTGCTGATGATGCAGGAGGAGTTGAAGTTGAAGTTTTGAGTATAATAACAATTTCAGTAGATTTTCAACGCGTTATACTCATAACCATAATCATGCCAATAATATTATTATTATGATAGATAAAAAAATATGGATGTTTCCTCAGTATAAACCTAACACACACTACAGTAAAAACATCTTACGTTGGTGTTGGCTAGTTTACAAGAGAAAAAAATGGACAGAAATAGCTCAGCATCAAATCGCAGAGGAAGTAAAAGGTAAAAAGGTGTAAAACAACGGGAGGAATGGGAGGGAGGAACATGTGTAGTACTTGTGCTCTTAAAGTACGGTGATAAACCTGCTGTGTAGTGCTACTGTAAGAACAAAGTGTAAAAAATGGGAAAGGTTGTGTTGTAAAAGAGATTGAGAGGTTTTTGTAAAGATATTTTATGGCAGGAAACGCATGAACTTTGGTTGCTTCCTTTTTTTCTTCTTCCATTTATTGCTTAGGTAGATAATGATGCCATATGTTAGCCAATAACATCATTGCTCACGTAAATCATTTCTCTAGATGTAATTTTTGTTCAGAGTCATAGAAAAACCTTTTTGCGAAATCATCATCAACTTCAAGTCAATAGACACACACTTCAAGGTATTTGAAACATAAACATTCTTATTCCGCACATGTAGAGAGATGTACCTACGAAAATTCTATAAAATATTTTTTTCTCCGTGTTCATATTCTTTCTTGGGATTCTTACGATGCCAGTTTTTTTTCAATACTCATTTCCTTTCTGTTCTATATTTTTTCCTCTTTTATTTGTATTTGGGCTAATAATAAAACAGTCGTATCACCTATCACCTTACAATATACAAGAAAAAGACAGCTGCTGCTTCTTTAAAACAGATAAATTGTAAACGTATAAACACGTATTATGTATGTGAGTAATTTGAAATTTATTCACGTGCTGTGTGTGAGTTCATCTTACCTTTTAAAATAACAAAAGAAAAGAATATAAACTGCTGCACACACATGTGTTCTACTCCTCTCTCACACAAATCCGCTAATTTCCAATGACCAACTTTTGCAAGACCTCTCTGAGATTTTCAAATAATCTATGACGTTAGTTTATATTTCCTACTAATTCTGTTCCTAAAAGATGAATAAACCTGTCATAAAAAATGCGTTATGGTAAGTAGCAAAAACTGCATTTTTGGTGAAAAGGATTTGGAAAAGGGGTCAGCATTTTTTATGGAAGTCAAAAGAAAATGTTAAATGTGCATGCTATGCTAAAGTAGTTATGAATTTTGCACTTGCCATGTTGCAACCATGAATATTATTATGTATATCGTGATAATGTCTTATGAAAACACTATTTTCATCCTCATCCAATTCGCAATAACCATAAAGGCAGTGGCAGGCCAACTAGTTCAATAGTTTCAGATAAAATTAAATTAATAAGTAGGTTAATACAAAAGACTACGCAGGTTTTTACAAAGCCATTAAATTTGTAAATTTATTTACCGTATAGCATTGCCCCCGTCATCATCGAACGTTATTAGTATGCTCTGGTTATACAGTCTACTTTTTATTAATGATTTTTTACTCAAATGGGAAAGGTTTATGCATATGTGTTGTACTTATAATTACTCTTTGTTTGAATGATTTCGTACAGTTTTTTATAAAAAAATATACATACACATCTGGGTAAGTAGTATTAACACAATGCCACAATGGTTATTACTTGTCGTCCACTCTCTCACTCTTTTGCTGTTCATTGCAAAACTTTTCCTTGTTGTTGTGGTCCTTTGAGAGAGAAAGAGTGGATCAAAAGCCATAAATCTTGATTCCAACTGACTTCAAAATGAGGCTCGTGTTTTATGGAATGGAATAAAATAGATGATTGTTGTTATTAGTATGCACGTATGTACACACACGTATTACAAATAATAATACAAATCATACTAAAAAGCATATACATATATATTTAAACTGTAATATTGTTTTGTTATATACTTTGATGCACCTACTTCATAAAGGCAACATCTGCCTTAGCTACTTCTTTCATGTTGCACCCCGTGCTATAGAAATGCAGTGTACACTCGTTGTACATTGTATAGTTCAATCCAACCGGAAAACTAAAAAGGGACAAGAACAACGTGGATTTTTCTGTTTAGGTATGGTGTGTTTGCTTTTAAAAATACATGGAGTCAAGTCAGCAGGAAAGACATCAGGAAAACAGGAGAAGCAATAGACAATAAATATGAATAAGAGGCCGAATGAGAGTAGATCTCATCCAGAGTCAACAAGAAAGCAGTTTGCTTGCTTGTGTTACCGCTGCTGCCCTGTCCTTTCAAATTTTCACCATCACCAATTTAATGATATGTCATATGGTTCCATGGTCAGCAGGGAAGGTGACATGAATATGACACCGTCTTTATGAGTTTCCTCCACTACATAAGATTCAAATAACCAGAGTCTCCTCTACAGAGAGTTCGCTGGAGGGAATAACAATTTGACAAGGTGTACATTCACTCTCCTCTCTGCTGTGTGTATGGTCAATATTCAAAACGTGTGAAAACCTTGTAGCATTTCAAGTAGATAAAGTGTGCGTCTTTCTGAGTAAAATACACAAATACCCAGTCATCCTTAAATATGTTTTATCACAATGGAAGCGAAAGTCCACTCAAAAAGTATCTGCTCCTGTCGGGTATTACTTTCTCCTGAACCGTCAAGTCAAGTTACTTTACTTTCATACATTATTTTTTCTACTCTCTCTCCCTGGCTTGCATTACTTACCGTTTGTTACCGCCTCACTTGTCCAGAGCTCCAAACTCCAAAAAGAAAAAAAGCTAATCTTCCACCACTGGACATGGACTGGACTTTCTTTTTTTACTTTTTTCTCTCCTCCAACTCACATGAAATGATTTAGCAAGAGAGAAAAAAATACACATACAATAGAATAAAATGAATGCCGCTCACTAGCCCGTTAATAATGATCGGATGTCCTTAATACAAAAAATATCATCATTTTTGTTGTACTTACTACAGCTTCTTTGTATATAAATACAAAGTCTTTTGTCAGCCAACGATGATGGCATGGTAGTAGTGGTGGCGGAGGAAGTGGAAACTTAGGTATTACTTATTATTATGACAAGAAGACGATCAAGCAAACCAGCAGCAACAATAAAATCAATGCACACCGCATGGACTCAAACTGGACTCCCTCTGAACGATTTTTCTTCCACACCGTTATCTATTTCTGACAGGACTTTTAGGGATAGACAGTGTGTGAAAAAAGAAGAAAAACTGTGAGAAGCGGAGTGAGATGATGATGATGACGAAAAGCCATATAGCTACCACCCTCTCTCTTTTCACTTTCTTTTTTTCTCTCGATACGTTCGGAAGTACCTTACTACTTTCAAAGTAAAAAGAGAGAAGCTCTACCGTGAAAAGGAAAGATTGCTTTACTCACAAGTGAATAAGCCAAAAAAAAGTGTTACAGAGAGTGTGCCAACCATAATACTATACTATAAGCATCATTGTTATATTGTTATTAGTACACATTTCATGCTCATGAAACTCTCATTTTCTTCATCTGTTATTATCCTCTTTCTCATAGAAAAGTATCCACTGGCTATCATCTGTATTCATACAAATAATGCATTTATGGTGTAACTGACCAACAATGACGGGAGAGAGAAAAAAACGGCGGTGGCTTTGGTAGTGGCTGTGATGATGATAGTGATTGCTATTATTATGAAGGTATAAACAGGCATGAAAAGCGGATGAATAAAGTATTCTTATAGTAAAGCGGTATTTAAAAAGCTGAAAGCTTTCCGATATTCTTAAAAAAGAAGGAGAAAAGTAAGTCAAATGAGACTGACGAGTTTGAGTGTTGTTATGTGTGGAAGTTCTTCTTCACCAAGTTTCCCCCTTCCTTTTTCTAGCTCCTTTTTTCTCCATTCATGCACTCATCTCATGATACACAATGATGGTGTATGAAGAAAAAAAAAGATTTAGCCGGTCCACTTATTTCTCCCACCAAAGCTTCTACACTTCACAAAACTTGGGTGTAGGAGAGAGAGAAGTACAGGATTTTGGAGAAAAAAGCAAAGTTACTAAAACGCATCATCATTGGAATCACCGAAACGAAACGCAGGAGATACTCTTCCGTAGAAAAACAGCTTTTTCCATTGTTGTTTTGGAATGAATAAAGTAAGTAAAGTTTGTTCAGGAACCTTTCCTAAATATCCGGCCTTAGTATATTTATCCGACCATGAAAAAATATTCAGAGTTCAGCAATGTAGCCTCACACTTAAGAATACCGTATTGCATCTTTTTTATCAAATTTATCTAACGTAAAATAGATACAAGAATGATAGTAATACCTTTGATTTCGAATTGATGGGAAAATTTCTTTTTTCTGCACTTCTGTAAGTAATATTGTTCATTTACTTGTAGAAGAAATGAACTTTAAATTGAACATCAACTCAACTTGATCACAATCTCATTATATACCTTGATTTCATCCTAAATTCATTTCCGTCTCATTCCTAATTCTGAACCCTTTCTTCTTTTCTGAAATCAGAAAAGTAACCAACTCTTTGCTATTGAAAGGATAACATCAGAAACTCGTTCATGACGTACTTTTAACGGGAATCTTTCCTTTTGAGATCTTGATTATTTCTTCATTACCAGACTATTAACCTCGAAAAAGAAAATGTATTACTGAGTTATGAGAGAGGTGTGCCGTGGAAGTAGATTGTCTTAATGAACTAAAGGGTTCGGGGAAGATTGGTTCATGTCAGTCTGCCTTGTAATCTACGATTGATCTTTTATTCCAGTTCACTCAATTAAGAAAGTATACCTCACGCCATGAAATCTCAGCCAAGAAATACCTTCCAGCAAGTTTTAGCTGACAATAGATTCAAGTAGGTTGCGGATAAATAGAAGTCTATTGAGAGATTGCTACTTTAATATCTCTTTGGCGCAGCAATGCATTAACTTAAATTTCTGTACAAGGGACGGATATAAAGAGCCGATGATTCGGACCAGTAGATAGAACGGATATGACAAGGCATTAGTATTATTTCTTATTCCATACTTTTTTTTCTGTCCAAAGCAAGTGAAAAGTAAAGTTATGTGTTTTGTAGCGTCATCGCCATCATCCTGAGCTGAAAGTGGTGGTGTTAAGTAAAAGAGATAGATAGAAAGAAAATTATGAGAAAATAGGAGGTGAAACAAGTCATTTCCGTCGTGGAAATACGAGCTAATGTCCTTACAGTAGTGTTACATTAGAAAAAAAGTATTATCACAAAACAGAAATAGCAAAGTGAACACAAGAAATTTTCCTTCAGTGTATTGTTGTAAGTCAGGCGCTAAAAAAGGAGACAAGACAAGGTTTTTCGTCTTTTTCTCCTGAATGAATTGACTAGCAAGGAAATCAGTGTTACTAAAGGAGGGACATATACAGGAAATGGAATCCAACCGCACAGAGTCGTAGAGAAAGTCAGTTGTAGGGCTACATTACTAGCGATAATGATGACGACTCAACTACTCTCTGTATTTCTGTCTCTCTGGCTTTCTTGGTTTTTCCCATTATTGCTTCTTCTACTTATTGGACTCACTTAAACTCGTCTCACTTTTCTTTCCTGAACAAAGTAGAGAAACAAGTTAACAGACGCATTTTCTTAAAGTAGCTCGCTGGCACGGGCACAGATAATATGGCACCCAACCATAAGGGAATCCTTCTTAAAGAAAAGAATAAAAAGGAAGAAGAAGAATGGGTATAGTTTCATATTATACACCATATCCGAATCCGATCCATCTGAATAAATGTGGGAAAAGGAGGATCGGAGAGTGAGAACAATCCGGTTATTTGCAGCTATACGTTTAGGTAATAACGTGTATATCTTTTTATTTCTTCATGTCATACATTTATAAATGTGCAACATACACATTTGTATTGGATTGCCGGAGAAAAAAGTGTGAGAGAGAGAAACCTCTTTGCTAATGCCCGGTAGCGGTGATGTGGCATGATTATGGCAGCAGTGGTAGAGGAAATGTGTGTACTTATTAAGTAAGTATAATGCATTGGTGTGAAAAAGTGATCTTTTACGGAGACAGGAAGAAAAGCCAACTTAAAGTAATTCCTTGGCTTCCTCTCCAAACCAATAACTTATGTGTAGAACAAAGTGGTCTGGTGATAAGTAGCAGAGAATACTGTACACTGTACATTACTTATTTGACCTATATGAACGAGCGGTCAAATGAAAACATAAAATAGAGAAAGTTAAATTGAATCCAAATATTTAAAAAAAATTGAAAGCTTTAATGGAGTTTGAAATTATTTTAACGGAAAGCGATCCATAAATATTGTACTGGAGTCTGAAAATTTTATTGCCCTACCTAAAAATAAGTTCTATTGTGATAAAATCTCAATCATGATACTATTACTATCGGTTGCTGCCTATCCCCCCCTGGTTCCATCCCCCCCTAGTGGGCAATCCCCCCCCAATGCCCTTACCCCCCCAG
>JAQIWN010001228.1:0-22230 GCA_034699025.1 Entomobrya cf. arborea Gr-Col-00668
CTGTAATCAAAAGATCAAGATTTATTTTTGGTAATCTGTAATCTGTAATCAAATTTTGGCTGAAAAAAAATGTAATCTGTAATCTATTTGTCAAAACCAAGTAATCTACCCATCCCTGAAATCAACTTACCCCGAGTTAATACTTAAGGTCTGGAGACTCTAATACACTTTTAGAGAGAAATCCTATCTGACAGCTCGCAGCGTATCGTAAATTCATATCAATGTATGTAGGGACGAAGGCTCTCCGCATCTAGCACTGCCCTGTTTTCAGATCAATTAGAAATTCTTCCACAGGTCAATACCCATTATTCAAATTCAGTCGCATTTGTGAAGTCATAGTTTGCTATTTTTAGAACCTCTATAATTAAAACCACTCCAGTTCCAATATTTAATCTTTTAACATAAATCCACTCATCAAACAATTCAATGTTTTAGTACGCTTTGTTGAGCTTTATTGTGCTGGTATGCTTTTCTCTGAATTGCCTGAAATCTTCCTTCATCCTTGCATTCTCCATTCGTGCTCATCAAACTCAAACAACTCAGACTCATTGCAATTTGCAATGCAACTTAGGTAGACTTAGACTAACCAGTTAAATGGAATGAGACCATCCATACCACAAGTACAACTAAGCAAAAATATTTTTGTGTGTGTGTACCATTTCATTCAAACTTTATTCAACTTTGTTCTTCCTTAAAGTTATTATGAGTTACTTAAATTTTCAATTTTATTAAGAAAGACGCTTTTAAGAATGACCCCTTAACTTTCAATGTTAAATGCCATAAATGTGAAATGCACACAAAAGCATCATTTTTTACGACGACATGAACGGGAACGTGAACTCATCTGCTTGTGCGAGTGCATCAGGTAAAGGTAAACATTGCATTGTGTACACTGTACTCTCATCAACAAAAACACATCAGTCAGATGATTCACATTCACGATAGTTCTCACAAACACAAATCATCATCAAAAATATTACGCAACAATTTTAATGTGTCTTCTGTCTTGTCTCGTGTTTAAATTAAATATTAGGTAGTTTAAGTCAGATTGTTAACGTTCAAGTCGCATAATCACGCACGCGTGTTGTTTGGTTAAAGCTGTTCTTACAACGGTGCAGTTGTAGCAGTTGGTGGTGGTATAGTGTGTGTAATTTAATTGTAATTAGTGGTTCGTCATTGTTTTTGTGCTTATCCTTGTTGATGCTCTTGTGACGGGCATTGTTTGCGTTATCTTCATTGTCATCTGTTAAGGTAATTGTAATTATTAGGAATTAAATTTGTTGTTGTCATTTAGATTTTCTCACAAGTTAAGTTGCGAGACAAGTTAAAACAGTTTTATCATGGGTCAGAATAAATTGTTTGATATGATATGAAGCATTTTGATTTAATTATCATGATGACAAATTAGGGGAAATTTGCAATAGGTTGATTGATATTAGGTAAATTATTAAAAATTTCGTTTTGTTATTATTTATCGCATTTTGTCATTTTTTAGTTTGAAAGACTAGCGTAGTAGTGAACTGAAGAGTTAAATAAAACGTACGAAGCTTAGTTTTGTGCATTTAAAAGTAGCGTTATTAGATTGTAAAGTTTATATAGCTTGTTATCTTTCTTGATTAGTTAAATGTATGCAACATTTTTTATTTTCCAATATATTTAATGATAAATGCAAGATTTATAATTAGTGAAGTGTTGGTTGGTGTGAGGCTAGGAAGAATAAAAATTCAAACAAGTTTATTAGATAAATAGTGAAAAACTTTGCTAAAAAGAAAGGCATGAGATCATGAATCATGATCACATCTCCGAAAAAATGCTTTAGAGATCATTGAACTGTTTACATGGTGTGGATAAAAGACACCCGTCACACTTTCCAATCTTTATTTTGCGTACCGGAAGAATATCTCTTTTTATTTGAAATTCAACCAGTTTTTATAAATGTTTAGTGATAATATAGCACGTATAATAGAGGTAATTAGTATTTTTTAGGCTTGCCTCTGGTCTGGTTGCCAAATTGCTTGAAAGAAAAAAAATAAAGCTTTTAGAAGACTCACTCCCGAATCCCGATTTCTTTCATTTTATTTCTCAAGCTCAACAGTGATACCGATACTGAGTGCCAAGATTTTTTTTACTACTGCGTTGTTCCAAAATTAAGTTCGAGAGTACTAGTCTTGCACATTGCTTTGTAGCATTGAAAGGGTTAGAAAAGTAGGGAAAAAATATTGTGGTCTTGGTCTTGACTTGGAAATACAACAGATAAACAAGGCTATTTTTGTGTTCTTTTTCACTTTCAACCGATTTTCGGTTTAGTGGAATGTCTGTGTTCAGGTTGTAATTATTAATTTTTTGTGGGTTTAATTGCAGGAATCCAGATAATTATTATGGAAGTTGCAAGATTTTTTAAAATTTGACGAAAGAATCAATTTCTTGCTACAAAGCGGCTGGCTAATTATTTTTTAATTGGTTAATCACCATGCATGGGTCATATCGAAGGGCATTTGGCCCTGAGAGTGTGTTGGAGCTTCATAAGAATATAATCATTCAACACGAAGACTACCTCAAGCAGGATGACTCGGATAAAAAGGCTGATGCTTTACGGTACATGGCAGGTAAACAAAAAAATAGCCAATTTAAATAACTAATTAATTGAAAATGTAGTATTAGTGAGGAATACCATTAAATAAATGTTTTTTTAGGTTACGTGGTACAATACCTGCATTTGGTGCCCCAAGAAAAGAAATTTACATTCAAAGAGACTGACCGCGTGTTACACAACAGTGCCATGAATATCGCGGAGTTTGACCCGAGAGAAGGGAGCATTGCCTTTTGCAACTTGGCTAAATACGCTGAAAATCTTCTAGAGCAGCCTTGGAGAAAGGATTTTCATGTTATCAAGGTAAGCACTTAATTTACGAAAAATAAAACTGAATTTATTTGGTAACTTATTCAATCGATTGTATTATTCATTATTCTTTCAGTTAACTTCCGGTTTCTACGTCCACAACATTTCCGCTCAACTTCAAAATGCTCACGAGATCTTAATTGTGATGGGTTACGTGAATCTTGATGAGACCACCTTAAAATTACTTCCAAATCATCAAAGCAATTTAAAAGCTGTTTCTAGAGATTGTTATGTTGCTAGTCAAGAATGTTTGGTGAGTTAACTTGTCTAAGTAATCATTAGAGTGATTAAAAGCCCGAAATACTCATTTAATTTTTTTCTTCAGATTTTAAGCCAAATCTGGCAACACGTCGCCGACCAAGAACCCGACTACCCCTTGACAATCGGTGAAGTCTTCGAATACCGCAAAAATCACCTCGGAGACACAGACACAATTTGTAACAAGCTTCTCTACGACATTCGTGCTAGAATGCATGCCTTAAAACTACAACAGCAGAGGGACCTCCAACATCTCCATCACAACCAAAAAATTCCTCCCCATCCCCAACAATACGGATATCCCCACCAGTCAACCTTCTCGTCGTCCCATCTACCCAAAAATCCCCACCGTTTCGTGCCGGTGGACCGCCTCATCGATTTCGACACCGATCCTCAAGACTCCACCAATCCAATCGATGAACTAGACCGACTAGACGGCTTACTTCCCGAAAGGGAGCGGAATTCATCCAACTTACCAATACCAACAGCCCCCACCACTTCCGACCAATTTAAAAATCTAAATCTGTATCAAGATGATGACCACATGTACGACCCCGTTTACTCAGGAGAAGGTGATCTTCCCCCGATGATACCCAATCATCATGCAAACCACCAGCAATATCCTCCCTCCAGAAAGCTTAGTAGTCAGTATGGAGCACACCAACAAAAGCCTGTAAACAACGGTGGTAACCTCAATCCCTCCTCCCACCACCCGCAATATTTTTACAACAACCAAACATCCTCCAGAAAGTCAGTGCCTGCAAACATGCAACCATCATCAGCCTATCTCCAACATCACAACAACTTTAATACCAATACCACGAGTAACATGTATGGACAAGATAGGAATTCCTCCGTGAGTCCCATGATACCCAAAACTGTGACCAGTCTTTTTTCCAAGTCAAACTCAATGAACAGCATAGCCAATGGTACTTCTTCCGCTCGAGGACCCTCCTCCTCATCGTCCTCATCCTCTCAACAGCCGTTAACAAGAAGCAAAATCAAGGAAACTGATTTGGATAACCCCGACTTAATTTCTATGAACCCCCGGGACGCTATTCCGGCTTATTTACTCAATGACAGTCATAATCGAAGAACCCGAAAGTCTATGCCAGCTGTAATTCCTACCCAATCAAATAATCAAGTTTACCCCGATCAATATTATCCCCCGGGGATAGTGAAACCTGTGGCAGTATATGGAAATCCCACACCGGCAGCAGCTGCACCAGCACCCCCCTCTTACTACTCAGCCACCAGAACCAGAGATCGCCTCCATTCAGATCACTCCGAAGATGTGTTAAATGAAGCGTATGAGTATGCGAGTGAAGTGGGGCAGTTGCCTAAAAGCCAAAGTCAAACAGTTCAATCCTCATTGTCACCTTATCAACATCAAGCTACGCCAATACCCCCTCCAGGGGAAGGTGGAGCATCAAGTTCTTCCGACAGACAGTCATCATCTCCTCCAAGTTTGGGAAGTGGAGGGAATTCTGGAAGAAAACAAAGTGCTCCTGTTCCTCCATTAAAACGACCATCGCGTATAGATTTACGCGGCGGTGGGGGGAGTATAAAATATGCAGATTCAGTTTCCCCTGAGTTGCATACACCCAGGAATGGGGGATATAGGGATTTGGGTAGTGGGTCTGGTAGCAGTAGTGGAGGGGACGGAGGTAGCCCTGCAAGCTCCACAAATTCATCCTCCCTCTTAAGACAGTATCCGAGAAATGAAGAGCTCAATAGTTTGGACACTGTTTACTACGACTATTTGCTGAAGCAAGGGCAGACGGATGAAGTGCTTGGGGTTAGTAGCCCCAGGAAAGATAATCACTACAGAAATGTTAATGAGGATACTGGAAACACATCCAGTGGTCATCATAGAAGGCAAGGATCTACCTCAAGAAGTGCTTCGTCCAGTGTGACCTCTCATTCTAGTCATCAGTCTTCCCATCATCATCAGCACCGAAGTAATCAAAATAATTATGAAGAAGACGGTGAAGAAGACAATCATATTTATGATGGAAGGCGAGTTGTTCCGAAGAAGACACAAAATAACGAGGGTGGTACGGTTAGAAGGAGACAAGCACCTGGTGAAGGGGCCATTCCCTCGTCGTCATCGTCCTCGGCAGGGCAAAATAACTTTAATTTAGTGGGGAACAATGGAGATGGGGGAAAACCAAGTTATCAGGAGAAGCAGTTGACAGGGCATGGTCAAAGGGGGTCGAAGGGAAGGAGAAATAAATTAATTGCTGAGGAAAATGAGTATCAGACAGGTGGAGGGGATGAGGTGAATGATGGAAGTCCAGAACTGCCACAACCAATTAAACCTGTGGAACCGTGGGACTGTAGATTTTGCACGTTTAAGAATTTGGTAGAGGAGAGGATTTGTGAAGTTTGTGCGAAAAGTAAAGACTTTTTTGAAGATGTGGAACCGGTTGTACTCGCCGCGAGTGGGGGAGGGGATGCAGGTGTAGGGAATAATTTAAAAGAGCAGCATATCGTTTTACCAAAAATGTACTCGGTTCCTAATACAAATGTTACTGGGGCGGGACGAAATGATGGAGGAGGGGATTTGGAAGAGGAGGAAAGGGAATGTCCACAGTGTACGCTACTCAATCCGGTGAGGGCGAGGGTTTGTGACGCGTGTAATTTTAGACTGAAGCCGGTAGAAAGTCCTAGGAGCTTGACAGAGGTGGACATGGAAGGCTACGATAATCGATAGTTTGAGAGAATGGAATGCAGGAAAATAAGAATCTTTATCAAACTTGCTAATTAATTTTAAACAAAGTGCTTATTCAAAGTTCATTTACAAATTTGTAAGAGTGATCATTATGTTTAAACTATTAACATATCTGCTCACACAAGGTTGTCTAGGAGTAATCAACAAATACGAAACGGAATGTTTTAATGTGAGTGTGTAGTCAAATTAAAAATCAAAATTTTTACGAAAAAGTGTATGATTTTTTTTTGTGATAATCAGGAAAAGAATTGTATGGAAATTAGTGGGTTGTCATGGTACATACTTGTACTTAATAGTGTTTTTTGTGCATTTTCAATTTTTTGCTATTTTAAGTATCGGATAGTTGTGTTTTAATTAGTTAAGTTATTACGACAAAAAAGATGGTAAAGTGCCTTAATTCTTTCGCATATGCCCTGCTGCTATACCTGTCTTTATAAGTGAAGTACCTTTTTAAAACGAGAGTAAAATCAATTGAAAGTGTACCACATTTGGTTCAAAAATTGGCTGCTTTTGAGTAATCGTTGGTTTTAAACTTGTAAATATGAAGTATAATAATTAATTATGTTACTGTACTATATTACATATTTTACTTATCGCACCAAACCAACTTGAGTAAAGTAAATTCTGTCCGTCAAAACGTAAAATAATTTTTTGCTAACGAAATTGTCAAGTTAGTCGTAAATATCCAATGTACCAATTCCCGATATCGGCCATCGGCCACCCGTTTGAAACATTTCCTATGCAAACTTCCTAGTATCAAATATTTTAACGCTACTCTCTATTACTGACTTGACTAAAGAATTATTTATTAATTTGGATATCGTTTCAGTTCGAATTTTATTGTTGTTTGTGTAACTGAATTATTAAGGATACTGATATTAGTAACGTGATTTTTGCGAAATGACATGGTATGTCCACCAGTTAAATGAACTATATAAGAAAATGAATATAAAAACGTAATAAAATATATAATGACTCTATTATGCTAATGACATAATAATGGCGTGTGGCTCATTTATAAATCATTAATTAAATGTCAGAATACACTGAAAGTCAGCAACAAGGAAAGGAATTCCGAGAATTGTTTCATCAGTAAGGGATCAGAAGTGTCATCATATTTTGTAGATAATAAAATACAGGTAATCATTTAGATTTGTAAACTCACTGCTTTCGGCGTAAATTGAAAATGGGACTGAGCATCCAGTTTGTGGAATAAACTTCGCATTTCTTTCTTGATTATTGGGTGTTCCTCTTGGGAAACGAATAATGGTAGCTTGGCTGCACTTAAAAAAGGCGAAGTTTAATGTCGAGGTTAATTTCACAGGCAAGGATAAGCAGAACATTAGAAGTAAAATAAAATTTGAAAAGGTTGACTGGCAAATTGAAGCGATACGGGAATCCTTTACTCAACTGGTGGATGGTATGACTTGTATTTACGGACCTGAGTAGGGACTACTGTTGGGGGATGAGTAGAACTGATGAATAAAAAGGGTAGTTTAATTTTTACACAAAGCTGCGAATGTACAAATGCATTTGTTACTCTTTTTTGACAGGTTTTGTTTTTGATCCAGAGCTTACTCTTGACCAAATTTTATTCTGCATTATTTTTTGAGTAGAAAAACATTTGAAAAGTTATTAGTGATTGACAAAAAAAAATAACCAGAACCTTTCAGAACCAAACAAGCTTCTAACATATACTTGTGAAGACGGCGAAATTATTAAAATTAAGCCTCCATCATAAAACTCATTTTTATTATTTTTATACAAATGATAATTTAAAGTTAGATGAGTTTTTTAGCGGTTAATCGGTAAATAATGTTTTGCTTTGCCCAACAAGTCTTTTCATTTTAACTCTCCTGTTTATCCTTCACGTTTTCCATTATCAATTTTGCGAAATGTCTTCGTTGTTCAGCTAGAGCCTCTTCATAATCTGTTTGATTTCTTTCGTCTTCATCCATCAATTCCTCCATCATGCGTGTTTTGAATCTTTAAAACATAGATCACCAAATGTGACATGAAATACTGAATAACACTTACACATATATGTACACCTTTTCAAAAGGATACTTTGGAGTACTTACATAGTACTATCAGTGTTGTTTTCCTGATTTCGACACTTCTCCAACTTCTTTTCTAATTCCCTAATGACATCGCGATTGGGTGGGTCGTAATTCTGAGTTCTCACCTTTAACCTTATATCTACATAGATTAAAAACATATATTTGATTATAATACTTTACAATGGTGATAGTTATATGATGATACTATTGATACTCAAAAATCAGTTAAAATGATGCTCATACTTCGAACTGCTGCCACAACTGCTTTCAACATGTCCTCATCACTTATCAGGACACTAGTGACGTAAACATCCAAATGCTCACGACATTTCTTAGACGCTTCCAAAATCCCAGCTAATGCGATCTGAAATATAAAATGCAAAGAATTATTTTTTTAAACGATATGTAAACAAAAAGCATACTTTGATCCTATTCAATCCTTTTCCTCATACCTGAGAGGGAGCATACAGAAGTATCACATCAGTCATTAAAACTTTATCCAGAAATTCATCAATGTAGGGACGAAGGCTCTCCGCATCTAATACTGAATGCCTTGTTTTCAGATCAATTAGAAATCCTTCCACAGGTCGATACGGATTATGAATAGTTAGGTGAAACTTGACACAAGACATGAGCAGCAATTCATTGTTCAAAATAATTTCTTGTGCTTTGACACGGTCGCCTCTGACGTTTGCAACGAACTGGGAAATTGTTACATTGAATTCCTCAATTTTACAAGCCAAGTACACACAGGTTACTCTGAAATTCATAAATACTTCTTACAGCTCTACAGTTTGAGTTATTATCATTATCAAGCATATCTTAGTATTAAAACGTCTTACGTCTAAAACTTACAATATTTCTTTTGGGTGATAATCCATTACTGAGTTGTACAGGAAAAATCTTTTGAAATAATGAAAGGCAGTTCCTATTACAGCCTTGTTCATTGGTGGTTGAAATTTCAAGCAGAAGTCCTTCAATTGATTCTCGTAAAATCGTAGCAAGGTACGCTCTTCATCCGCAGTTAAGAAAAAGTCACCGACATCCTAAACACAGTAAATATATTCAAATAGCTATTAATTAAATTTTAGAAACATAAATGACAAAAACTGGGGCTTTAACAGTACATTTAAAGCTAACCTGAATTTCAGGTGGAGTAAACCTTTCGATATATGAACGATTAGTGTTCTCACGAATTTTCTTTATTGTTTCATCATCGGGGAAAATCCAGTGACTTTTCTGAGTGCTGGTCGAAAACATTTTGGAGTCGTTGATGGAAAAGAATCCTCCTGTGCAAATTACTAAAACATGTAACACAACGAAAAGTTAATTTGTCACTAGCTCTACAAACACTTTGTATTTTTAAATGCACTAAATCGAACACTTCGAAACCGTTTGCGTCTGGATAATCACTGATGAATGAATGAACGAATGAATGACACTTCCACAAAAAAAAGGTTTCCCAGCTGAAAAAATAATATGATGCCGAACAAAAAACAAATGTGTCGTGTGAAATGAAAAGTGTGAAATGTTATACGACTAATACGACGTATGATTGCCGGCTTACGGAAAACCAACAAAGTCAACTCAATGTGTAGAAACTTTTCAATACTATTCGCTACTATTCACTATTTCATGCATGCACAATACGCTGCATGATTTTTTTTATTTTTAAAAGGGTGATTGTATTGTGATTAGTGATTAAGTAATGGTAAACAGTTTAATGGTGTGGTGTGGTTGACAGTTTTCAAATGCTAAATTATGAATTGACAATCTAAATGAGTTATGAGCCATGTGATTACACACAAAATGTTAAACACTGTTTAAGACTTGACGTTTTCGTGCTGTCCAACTTTATTTCATACGAATAGATTTTTTCATTGTTATACAACAGAAAATATGTACATAATATCATTAAACGCTTACACTCAATTATTTTTTAACTTTGTAAAATAACTGTTTACAAAAAATGAAAATGAACTGACAATAGTGAATATTATCCCTTTCAAATTAACACACACATAGCATAATATTATTTTTGTTGAAGTTGAAGTGAGAATTTAAATAATTGATTCACCAAAAACATTGTGTTTTCTAAATCGTAGTAAATATTATCTGATTTCGCTATCGACATTGATGATTCGAATCATGAAACTGTTTGATGAAAATGACGGAAAAGGGTACGCTGCGCTGCGCTGAAGCGAAGGAAATGTGAATTTTTAATAGCAACCTGGACTTTGTTGGTTCATTTCTCGGACTACGCCTCGCTCAAAACTGAAGTCATACTCATACCTATCCCTAAACTGAGTTCGGAATTGAGTCAGGTAGATTTCAAAAGGCTTCTGTTGTCTTTGCCCAGTCGCTGAACCGGAAGTGGATAGACCGGAGCGCAAGTTGAACGGAATCCTGCGGACTAGCTCGCTGTTGTCACTAAATCCCATGTTTGAATTTGCAGTGTTGGGTATTTGATGAGGCAACAAAGGATACAGGGTAGCTGGTCCAGCGTTAGGCATATTGGGAGGGTAAGGAGTTGATTGTGAAGATGATTGCTGTTGCAGGTGCTGATTATTTGGATTCATAGCGTGATTGTAAGGTAAAGCAGGCATTTCTGGTGACTGAAAAAAGGAGCTCTTTCCAATACATACAAAACCATCTTCAGTGACTTCTCCTTCGTTATCTTTAGATTTCCTTCTGGAGTCACCTGCAGAAACTGGTTTGCCCGTTTGGACTGATGGGCTCAGTAAATCTTTCGCCCAGGTAAACATGGTAGATGCCTGATTACATGAAGACAAAAATAGTTTTTTTGGTTATATATTATGTTATATGTATTAATTTTGTATTATCAAATTTGAATTAGTGAAATTTATCTGCTGTTGCATTGGCCTAAATATAATCCAATTTAAAGCTTTGTAGATTATCCAGGAACATTAACACGAAAAATGCAAACTAATTCACATCACACATACAGTAATGGAATGATTATCACTAATAGTTGGAGTTAATTGTGTTTTCATTCTAAATTATAGAAATACCATATAACGTGCATAGTTTTGTAATAATAACATATTATTAAGATCGAAAATAAGACTGATTATCGGCCACTTAAACATTACAACAGTATTATCTAAACTTTAAACACCATCCATTTCTCCATGCTTCCTTGTGAAGACAGATTTGACCTCTTCCACAAACGATGCCATGTTATGAATCGCAGTTCCTCCAAGTACAACAGCAAGTTTGTTTTCTGTTCTGTTGATATTATGTACTACCAAAGCTTCTTCATAAGTGACACCTCCCAATACAAACACAATGACCTCAGTAGGTCTAAAGTTTGGATCTGTAACTGCATTTTGTCCTCTTTGCCCTCCGTAGTTAAAGTATGGAAACTGTGTTTCCTTTAGTTTCCCCTTCAGCACATCTTCAATAATTCCCTTGATCCATGGATTATGTTGCGTATAAATATTTTCCACGCCTTGCAAGCCCTTTATAAATCGTTTCGTTACTGCAACGGGATCCGAGCCGAATAAATCTGACTTCCTCTTCTTTGCACCACCAAATTTCAAGAGAGACTTGACTAGACCAATATTATCCTCTGAAATTCCACGTGCCTTCAGTTTGGTAACTAATCCCATGATGTCGTTATTGGAATGTGTTTCGTAGCGTAGTGCGTACAGCAATACAAGCCTGAGAGCGTCCATATCCCGAACCTTTTGGTTTGCCACGATTTGCTTGAGACGCTGCAAATTTTGGGTGTGATTAGCATGGCATGATATTTCCTGCTCCAATTCAGATACTTCCAGAAGGTTATGCTGTTCATTCAATCTGGCCAACTCCCCGACGACTGCAACGTGTTTTGAAACAGTTCCTGACATTTGTTTGAAGTGTGGGTAGTGTTCAATGAAATTTTTCATGTCTTCTATCGACTCAACTTTCTGGTGAGATTTTGCCTTGGCTTGGAATTCTTCAACGAGCTGTCGTAAACTCTGGCCGACGGTTCCAAAATCGGAGTAAAGGTTATCAGCAAAAAAGCGATCATGCTCTGGAGAAAGTACAACTTCACGGAAATCTTTTGGAACATCTGTAAAAAGAAATTTCATATTAATTAACATAAATTTTCTCATATCCACAATTCATCTAAACATTACAGACTTTAAAACCCAAATAAAATTCATTCAACTTACCTGGTGCGTTGGCAAGACTCACACGATGATTTCTAATGGTCAGCAATTCATGAACCATTGCCTGATAAGTCCATTGATTGAGTAGCGGCGTGACACAATCATCTCTTCGGTCCAAAATCAGCAAAAGTGGCTTCCCTTGTCGTTGGGGAAAGTCGAACAAGTTGGACTCCTTGTTCATCAAGTTTTGAATCTTATCCGCCAGCTTTTGACATGGAAGCGACCAATCTGTGTATCTTATCAATGGATACTTTTTGGTGGACAACAGGTAGCTCATCAACGCCATCCCTATACTATGTGCAGTCTTATCATCCATGAGGTCCACCTCCGAGAAAATTGGACCATGGGGAATGTTGCTGATAAACGTGTGTGGATTTATGGGAATGTAATCAGCAAAAAATTCATTGATTTCTCGAACAACTTCATGTTCATCAGCCTCTGCAAGTCTTTTAACGTCTGCTTTGGAGATTACGTTCGTCCAATGAAGAAAATACTGACCATACAGGGGCATCCTGAGTTCCGTGCAAAGCAGATGAATATTCTCGTCAGTCGGACGAAGGAAAGTTAGGCATTTGAGGTGGCGAAGGGGATCCCGATTTTTGAAGTTATCCAGGCGATCACAGAGATAAACTTCTTTTTGCATGATTTCTGATTGTGAGTATGCTGATGAAACAACTGAAGTTGTACGGCTGTCCATTAAGAGGATCTTCATGCCTGGACCTGAATTTTGTATCATTTTATCCACATATTGACGAATTCCTTGAACTGAATTCATTTTGGCTTAAGGACTGAAACCGGGTGTTTTGATTGTACTTTTAAATGTTTTTCCAGGTGAATTTTGCGAGAAGAGGTCGAGATGATTCTTGTATTTTTTACATATTTTTTTGCACTTTCACACTTTCTCTTTCAACGGCGACACCAGTCGGATGCGTTTTTAAACCTGTATTATTGTAACAGTAACATTTTTTTTTACTTCCTGTGGCTTTTGAAAATCAAAATAAACAAATTTACAATACAAATTTACAGATAGGAGAAAAAATGTGAATGATATGAAGTATTTTAAGATTTAGAATTTTTTTAAAATGAACTTGAAATTCAGATCACAAAGATATGGAGCCTCTTCTCGCAAACTGATGCTGATGTTATAATTTTTACACAATAATTAATGGTAACACAAGGAACATGCAACAGCAAGATAAATACACTTTGTGCCTTAAAATAATGGCCCAAAAAAAATATTTTTATGCTTACCTATTTCAAACTGCTTGATGACAGCTCGGATAAAGCTGTTTACCAAAACTTCTTTCAGTACACGTAGCTTTAATGATTAATTAGTGGCCTCTCAAAACAATTTTGAAAAATCTAAACAATTCCAGTCCAAAAAATCACTAACTACACTACAAATGAACTACCTTTAACAAAATAACTGCCCTTTCTTTGCCAAAATTAAAACTAATAATATATTCTACGTTGACTCATTGATTAAACCCTGTCGTTGTTACAGTCAGTGAACAAGATCTCGTGATTCTTCTGTCTAATATAATATAGAGCTGAAGCTTATTACGTATTTCCCCTTGTCTAATTTATTGTAATCTTGTAAACAACTTTTTCTTCGCTGAACAAATTGAATTCCTTCCAAAACTGATTTGATCACTTGTTAATTATATTTTAATTGGCTAATAAAAATACACGAAATGAATGAGTTAATTGAACTTCAGTATGTACGTCGTGAGTGTAGATTTACTTCTTGTGTTACGTCTCTATCTCTGAATGAATTTTGAATCATATGGAGTTTTTGGGAGTCAACATCATCATCGTCGTCGTAATGAATGACGTATCTTTCATGTGAGTGAATATGAACAGCAAAAGCTAAAGGAAGAAAACATGGTAGGGTTAGCCTGGCTAATTTCTTTTATGAGGAAGGCAAGGGTTAGAAGATGGTATGTGGCAGTGGCAGTGGCACAGTAAAAAATTGTTAGCCTTGAATGGTAAATGGTAAATCTCTGTTGGCATAAAAAATGTAACAAAGATCGAAAGAGAGAAAGCTTTTATAAGTCTGCATGAAATGTTTAGTTTAGTGCAACGCATAATATGAAATGGAAATGACTAATTAACACAAATTCATGGCATGTAATTTGTAAATTGTAAGAGTATTTTTTTACTGAATTACTTTAATACTGATTAAAAATGAAAATCACAGGTACATTTTTTTAAAGATAACATAAAACATCGAGTTACATCATCTCTTACCACGACGTGCCCTATCCTTCATACCAACTCTAAACGTTGATGCGGTAGTGGTAGCAGACTTACTAGGGCCCGGTCCTCCTGCCCCTGTCGGTTTTGATTTACCTGCACTGCCACTATTACTTTCAGAGTTTTCAAATAATATTCTGCTGTGAAGGCCAGCATATAAAGCTTTTGCACTTTGAGAGTTTCCTAACACCTCTGTTAACTCCGGTTCAGACATTTTGGCTAAATCGACGAGGGAATTGCACTGATTTAATATTGTGTACACGTTTCTAGAGTCAATGCCAGGCATTTTGGATAGCAGTGAGTGAGTGATTGGATTATATTTTGAGACAGATATCCCGGTTGCTTCTTTCATGATTGAAAGGGCTTCCTCAGGATTCGGTTGTGGTTTACCACGTTTCAATTCCTGTAGTTAGTAATAAAAAAATTGTATTAAGGAAGTCAAATTAATGTCGTTAGTCATTGACCATTGATTTGTTTATTAAAAATGTTTTACTCACGTGAAACAATTCAGATGTATAGTGAGCACCCGGCGACCATACTAGCTTGAGTTTTGGGAAGTTCATCGTGAGAATCTGAAGCTTTGGCATAATTTGTTGAAGTTCTAGTAAAAATCATAATCATAGTTGCGTAAGGTGGAAGCATTTTGCTTGCTAACCGCTTGCATGGTTTGTATGAACTGAAATTACAAAAATTCTACTTCGTCCTACCGTTTCTGTAACGAATCCCAGCTTTGACACTTTGTGCTTGTTGTTCTTGTTCAATAAGAACAACAGGTTTTTTGTAATGTCTTGTCATTGCTTCCGCTTGTTTGTAGAGTCGCCCTGAATTCAAACTGCCAATCAAATCTGAAATCGATTTTCTTTCCACACAAATGTCTGGAGTTAAAATGTAATCGCCAACGTCCAACGTGAGGGGTTCCAAATCTATTCCACGCTTATGAATCAGAGAAGGAAGTTCGGAGCGAAATTCTCTCATGTCCACCAGAATAATATGCTGAACTAGAAGTTGAATTGGAACATCAATTAAAATCAATTGCAGACCGAATAAGGAAAATTAGCATTTAATTTAGTTTAGATCTGCGTTTAAACTAAATTACCATCCGTTTTGTCTTCCATGTTTCGCTTAGACTGTCCACTAGTACTGACTGTTTCATTAGCTTTTCTGGGATCCCTCAGCAAATCTTGATTAAGTTCATCCTTTGCTTCTCGGTCTTCAGGGATTACCTAAGAATGGGAATTGCATTACATTATGAAATACACAAAAAATTCTAGTACATAAACGTATTACCACTATGTCATAAAATAAATAATTAAATATTGATGCAAATGCTCACCATTGATCCTTTCTCTTGAATTAGTTTTTCAAATGCTAGTTTTTCTCTTTGAATAGACGTTAAATAAATTTGCTCTTCAACAGAGTTACGAAAAGATAAAAAGTAAACTTTCACATTCTGAGTTTCCGCAACACGAGCCCGATAAACTTCAATATTTCGTACAAGCTCCAGATCTGTAAACGGATTATTGAAAACATGCATAATTAACACTAAAAAATGACACTTTGAAAGTTTGAAAGTAAACAAGCAATGTGGGTATACTAAAAAATTACTTGGGTCAAACAAAATGAGTACATCTGGCTTAAGTTTATCCAGAGTCTCCGAAATTTCAAAAGCCTCATTATCATTCAGTTTCCTAAAAGGTCGGATAAAAACTGGCGACTGCAAAAAGTCCACATCAATGTACTTCCGCTCAATCTGGGTCAGCGTAACTTGGATTTCTGTAGTTCTATCTGCGTCCTCATCACTTGAATTAGAGTCAGCACTTCCCTTGCTCCCTCCCACTCCTTTACGTAACATCTTTGCATCTCTTCGTGCTTGATTTATCTTATTCAACTTTTGCAAAAGATCTGGAGGTAGATCAATTTTTATATTTTCACTGTTTTTAATATGCTTCGCCAGAGTAGCTTCACTCCCATGACATAAGTAATCTCGCAACACGTATCCAGTCCGGGCATTCTCTGTGAATATTAGCGTCTTAATTCTCGCACCAAATGTCTCCAACTCTCCACCATTTTTTTCTGCTTCCTCCTTCTCAATTTTTTCTTTCTTGACTGCAATTTCCGCCAAAATTTCTCCAACGGCCAGCCATTTAGGATGAACTTCAGGTCTAAAAGCTGCAGATGTACTTTTCTTACTCTGTTCAGGATCAGGAGATGACATACTCGAAGCGAAAATCCGCTTCCGCGCTGCCATGATAATGTTTTCGCAGGACTTTGACAGAACCCATGAAGATTTCAGAACAGCATCTTTGGATGTATAGTTGCAAAGCGTTGAGTAGAATGTCACACAATCAGACTTGGTAAGATGCTCAAGCAGTAATCTAAACACTTTGAGATCATTCATAATTTCCTTTGATTTTGAATTTATTGTGTTCCAAACAGGGTCCACATAAGCCGAAACTATTTTCTCGAACCCCTTTGTCAACGCCGTTTCCACTGCAATGTCCTCATCGTTTAGTTGAGGAACCATCCGTTTGATCTCCCCCACAGACCACGTCACCAAGTCAAGAAGATTTGACTGGATATCTCGCATCTCCTCCGACAGCCGTAACTGTATTTCTATCACGTCTGAAGTTATACTGTCTTTATCTACTGCCAGCGTTTCCTTAATAGCAGCATGGAATCTCGGCCACAATGATACATTTCCAATAAAGTTACATCTCATTATTTTGCTGAGCTTGCAGTATCCCAACAAAAATGACGTGGGGCTTTGTGAAAACGCTTTGATAAATCCAGTCTTGTTTTTCGAACGATACAAGCGAAGAATGAAGGCTTCCTACACAAAATCAACAAACAAGCAAAAACCAAATCAATTATAAATCTCTTGTAAAACAAGATGCAAAGCAATGATGGTAGTACAATTTCATTTCGGACTTGTGACTTTCACTAACCTGTGAATTTTCCACCACGTTATGAGCCCTTTGCACTATCATCCCCGTGATTTTATCTGCAGGCACCACCTCCTTCAAGAAGTCCACAACAAGAATCCTAGCAGTAATGAAGAACACCCCACCCTTAGCATACAGCTCCTTCCTTTCATTGGCATTGAACTCGGTTGTCACTGACATTATCTTTTCGCCAGGTAAGCGGTCAATATAGTACTTCTCCTCTCCAGTGGTAGTTGACAGAACAAATACAAGGCTGGTATCACATGCATATGTACTCAAAACGTTAGTCATCACCTGTAAAACACATAAACCAAAGCTCCCTTAGAATAACTGCACAAGCAATTAAAAGCTGTCAAATGTCATGTCAAAGTCAAAATCAAATGTCAACTAAGAAATGTCACATTTCCTACCTTTTCCACAGGAATCCCCTTTGCAAAAATAAACAGCTGATTATCCTCCTGCACCGCATCCAACAAAAGTTGACTTTCATATTGAAGCATTTTAATTAACTTTTAATCACTGACCAGTAATCACTGCCAAAAAAAAACATCAAAAATCACTGCTCTCCCGAAAAAAACATTCAGATGATTTTTCAAAAACATGTGTATCTACTTTTGCATGAAGATCAACAGAAAAAAATGCATGAAAGAATCGTTTTTGTTTACTAGATTGAATCTTGAATCACAGCAGAAATTCAAGTGCATGAAAATAGCGGGGTTCTGTTGAAGGAACCAATCAGATGTTGAGACAAGCTGTGGTTTTGATGCACACTCAATGCTTTTTTTCGTAGGCACACCCTACTGACCAGACAAGGATCACCACCACCACTGCTGCTGCTGATGAGTAAAAAACTATCGTCCTTTTTGGGATCTTTATCAGCTTGTCCATTAAAAAAAGAAGTGCAGGAGAGGAGGAAATAGTGGGATGAAAATTGTGATGATGATGACGAAGAGATATACAAATGCCATGTTTTGTGGTGGTGGTGGTGTATGTGTAATGTGTAATGCATTGTAGAATTGTATGTGTACGTAAATTGTAAAAAATGTAAATAGAGAGATACACTTGAGCTTTAGATAAATAGTTGATGGTTGAGCCAATCTGTCAAGTTATTGATCGGTTGGGTCATCTTTCTCACGAAAGTGGACCGGATGATGAGAAAATTAAGTTGTGAGGAGGAAGAATAGGCAAAATAGCTTTATAATTTTGATTGGGGGAAGAAAGTGTCCGTTTTGGATGGGCTGTGCTTTAATATAAAGAGGTGAATGAGTTAGTGAAGTTTTTGTGAATTTATATGGTGCGGTGGTGAGTCAATTATCTGCAAGATACTTAATGAGAAGGTGACATAATATTGACCGGATATTGAAAGCAATAAGAAAGGATAGTTAGGACAAGAGGGAGTTGAAGATAATTAAGAAGGTTTATAGAATGGTGGAGAGACTTTCCTTTTTCGGAGTTGATCCGATAACCTGCCATGCTTGGAATAAAGATAGAACACGTAAGTTGATTATAATGTGGGCATTTGTATAGAAATTAATAAAATTTATTTTGGATGATGGCAAGGGTTAATGTATAATTATTGTTTTGTAGAGATCGCCATTTCACCCAACAGTGCAGAGGTTCACATTTACAAGAAAGCTTCCAGCGATTGGGTACTGGCTGATGTTCTGAAACAACACGATCTCCGAGTAACAGGAATAGACTGGGGATCCAAGACTAACCGCATTGTTACATGTGCTGCGGTAAGATTTATAATATGTTGAACTAGTTTGTTGTTTTAAAGCTTTCACTGGCTAAACATCTTAATGAATGCTTTCTCTGTTGTTAATCGTCATTACAGGATAGAAACGCTTATGTGTGGTCACAAGATGGACCAGAACAAAAATGGAAGCCTACATTAGTGCTTCTCAGAATAAACAGGGCTGCAACGTGTGTGAAATGGTCTCCCCTTGAAAATAAATTTGCTGTTGGGTCTGGAGCAAGGCTGATTTCTGTAAAGCGAATAACTTGATTTATAAGCTTTATCATAAGTTACTGTTTCAGGTTATTATATGGTTATGTATGCTAACGGAAGAATGTTTTTCTTTAGGTCTGTTATTTCGAGCAAGAAAATGACTGGTGGGTCTCAAAACATATAAAAAAGCCCATTAAATCAACTGTTTCGACAATCGACTGGCATCCAAACAACGTGCTTTTAGCCGCAGGCTCAACGGATTTCAAAGTAAGCCAAAATTTTGATAATTTTACTCTGTAAATAAGATTTAATTCAGTACTTCTCTCAGAATATTTGGTTATTAATATGCTGCTTGATTTAAAAAAATATTTCCAGGTCCGTGTTTACTCCGCATACATTAAAGATATTGAAGATAAACCACAGTCGACATGTTGGGGCTCAAAAATGCCTTTGGGTCAGTTAATGACAGAATTGCCAAATAATTCGGTCGGTTCCGGGGGATGGGTTCATGATGTTTCGTTTAGTCACGATGGAACGAAATTAGCATGGGTATGTCTAAATTAGTTCGGAATCATTTAGCTATATCGCCTCTCTAATTTGTACTCAAATTTAAATTAATATTTTATTATGTTTTTAAAAAGGCTGGCCATGATTCCACAATATCCGTAATAGACGGTGAGACCAGCCAGCAGATTACACTGCGCACAGCATTTCTCCCATTTCTAACCTTACTTTGGACTTCGCCAACAGCGGTTGTGGCGGCAGGCCATCAACTGACACCAATGATGTTTCAGGTGACTAAATCCGGACAGAGCTTACAACTACAGTGTGTTGGAAAAGTACAGCAAAACGAGCAAAGGAAAGAGGCTATTGGATTATCCGCTATGCGAAAATTCCAATCGCTGGATCGACATGCGCGAGTCATTAATGACGAGGTAAAATTTGTCACTCAGTGGAAATTTCCTAATTAATGTCCCATGATTTATTTACGTGTTTCAAGTCACAAAGCAATTAATGCATATATATACTAATGTGCACAAATTTTTCCCTGTATAAATAGGAAATGGAACTAGACTCCCAGCATCAAAATGCGATCACAGCCCTCAAAATCCATACTGGCTCAAAGGAGAATGCCTTAAAAATTTCCTCTTCATCAATTGATGGACAGGTCATCCTGTGGGACCTCCAAACATTGGTTCGCCAAATGAAAAATTTGGCACTTTAAAGAGGAAAAAATCCTTTGACATAAATATATTATTTACTACCATTAAATCGATTCCTGAAATTACAATACTAAATGCGACTGTTCTGTGTCTGTAACAACTTACTATACTAATAGCTGTATACACAACACGACTGTATGAAATACGTCATTTTTTAAAAACTACTGCCATCAATCATTTATAAACATGGCACAAATTTTAACAAGCTTTGTTATACGATCCACACAAACACACTTAAAAAAGTATGTACATGTAAACGATAAAAAATTAATATGTATAACATGATAGTATGAAAAAAATCAACGTTTTTTAGAAAATCAAACACAAAAACACACACTTTGCTCCATCCATCTAAAAAACCAGAATGAATGGATGGGACCCTAAATTACTCGTTTACTACCATCATTTAAGTTGTAAGCATGATGAAAGTTTATTTTAATTTATGTTATAATTGTGATTTTACTGCAACAGTATCTGTTTACACACTTACCTTTAAAGTGAGCGTACATTCAAAGAAGGAAAATAAGTGAAAATTACATTGTATTATTCTTACATTTAAAAAAAATATGCATTTATAATTCTTAGATTTGCAATATATATTTCCATACAATTATATTGATGTGTTTATTATTACATTAGACTTCCAAAAAGTTCACGTTTACTAAAAATATTTCACGCAGTCACAAAGTGCTTTCATTTTAGTTTCCTTTTACAACTATAAAAAATGCGTGCATTGAATGAAACAAAGCGACGTTCACGTTCTTAGTAGGAAAACGTGTCAATTTAAGCAGAAATTCAACAATACGTAAATTCATATTAGCACAAAATAACTAACCTTTACAAATAGGAAAATTTGTCGGTAAATAACTTTTAATTAGCATGAAATTTGTATGTTTTGCTTTAAAGGCTTCTAAAACTTAAGTATAAAATATATATGTTTAGGTTATGTTAAATTATATTATGAAAGAAAAAGAGAAAAAACTAATAATTTATTCCATCATCATACTACTTGTGTCTGAGTCTGCAATGAGTATAAATACTATGATCATTATATTAGTTGTAAGTTATAATAGCAATAAAAGAATTATCGTATGTACCTTTAAAAAAAGTAGCTCTATGCTATGCGATCTTACGGATTTTTTGACTAGCTTTATCAAACAATTTCTAAATGACGAACGAAAGAATGGAAAACTTTTGTTATGACTGTGTGCTAATTTGTATTTAAATAATTCCATAATGGGTACAAAAATTGAAGATGACATTGAGTTGAAAGGTATAAATGATTATGGTTGCACTGCTATTTGTAAATGTACTAGTGCACGCTGCCACGCTGCACGACCTACAATAAGACGCTTGTTTCTTTTGGGTGTACAGTACAGGTTGATTGTCTATTCCAGTCCAGCTACCTGTGTTTGTGCTTGCATCCCTAATCGATTTGATGTTGGCAAGAAGCGAAATTTTAAATGATTTATTCTTCTCACTACAACTTGTAGCTTTTGAGATCACTCATGCGCGTAAATATTAATTCCAAAGTGCGATAGGTAATGGAAATAGCATCGTTAAAATTTACTTTTACCTTCAACCTTATGCTCATTTATTGATCTTGATCATATTATATGTCTATGTCCATAACCTTGTCAGTCATAAAATACAGGGTAAAATGTTTTTCTCGGACTGTGACTTACTCCGACACTAATCCGAATGCATATAATCCAGGGCTAATCTTTTG
>JAQIWN010001229.1:0-22229 GCA_034699025.1 Entomobrya cf. arborea Gr-Col-00668
AGTTAACTTCCAAATGTCAATGTTATGTTATCATCATCTCATGTCTATTAACTGTTTCTAGAACGCAGATGGACAAACCCAAACGTATGCAACCAATGCAGTGCTGCGATGGCAAAAGGTCACAAAGTCAGACTAACCAGACAGAATCGAATAAAGGCACAGACAAAAGCAAAAGTCAACTCCAAAAAAATGAAGCCTTTTATAAAATAATGTCAGAGAAAAAAGGGAAAAATGGATGTTATCTGATAGTTCGATCACTGTTGTTTCTTTAGAATCTATAATCTATTGTAGAGCAACGCCAGTATTTCAGTTCCTTCCTATTCCTATTTGTTCATTGAAAGAAAAGCAATTTTACTGATCTGTTGATAATTTTCTTTGTTCATGTGCTTCATAGGAATATGACACAAATCAGACATCAACAAACAGCCATCGCATATCTATCCCGTGTCATCCCATCGCTCAACAATAATCATTTCATCTTGTTGTCTCGTCTTCCTCCATCATCAATTTCTGTTACATTGCATTGTTTTGAAAGGCACAAGACAGACGTTTTTTCCAGAAAGTGGGAGGTTCCATGTCATTATTGCTGTCATTGTTGTTCGTGGCTTCCCTACTTTTGTCTTCTTGTTCCACAGTGCAACTGTTTAAATCTGATAAGTGATTAGTCAGAATTTTTGTGAAAGATTGTTTTTGCGATAACCTGTGCATAAAATAACCAGCAACAATGAAAAGTTGTTTGCTTTCTTTGTACGTTTATTGTTATCATCGATTAACTGACAGTGGTTTGCTATTCAACAGAAGCTTTCGGTTAACAAGGTCAACATAACAGTGAAAATTTAGTAGTGAGCTATTTTGAACAAGAAACGCATGCACTTTCTGGTGGTAAAGTTATAACTTTGAATTTTCAGTTATTTTACACAAGTCAGTACAAGAATTATGGTGGATCAACAAAATATCAAAAGGAAGCCTATTCAATGCTTTTTCTTTCTTAAAACAATTCTGTGTATAAAAAAGAAGCAGCATAAATTGTAATGTTAAAATCGATATAAATCTTAACTGGCTAATATTGCATCCTTCACAGCGTCAACTTTAGCACATTTATAAATTTCTGTAACATCAATACCGTTTCTTTTAATGTACACACTTGTTTTAGTAGTGTGGAAATGACGAAACCTCCTGCTGACACTGGTGAGCATTTTTTCATGCAACCTCTCTAATTCATTTCCTCTCAGAAACCCCACTGGGACATGCACAACCACCGACCGGGTGTGAATTCTGGGGTAAAATCACTGGATTCCAAATTTATGCTTTACTTTGATTTCACAAGTGTGTACATTGTGTGCTTTATGAGTAAACTCATTGAAACTTGAAAAGCAGAGTGTTAAATGGAACAATGTAAAATGTGATCTGTACAGGCTGGTCTGGGTTATTAGCTGAAAACTCCAAAAACTCATTTTCATTTCATTTTTACGCTATCACCACACACCACCACCACCACTACTGTTCTTTTTTCCACAAAACTGGAGATTGACAATATGCAGGAAGGATGCTTCATTATATTTATAATTTACAATCAGCATCGGAAGCATATCCTACAAAAGAGCTGAATGCACCCTTATAATATGCACTACATTTAACAAGCCCCCGCTTTTTTCCTTAAAAACTCTCATATATTCCGAGTCAGACCAACTGACTGACAAAAAGTAATTCACAGAGATAGATGAGAGGATCAAGGCCACTTGCCGAGTGGCATTTAGAGAAAATGTGTGGTTTATTTATTATTATTGAAGATTTTATTTTTATGTCTTGAATGCGTTTACTTCATCACATCTATTTATATGCATTTTTTGTGTAAAAAAAAACATCACGCTTGTATCAGTTTAAACATGCATGTAATTCGAAAACGGCTTAGCGCAGAGTAGAGTGCAACACCAACACCGCCACAAAACAGCCAAAAATGGAAAAAGTGGCCCTACAGTGGACTGATGATGAGATGACCCTAATATTCCCTTTCAGTGCCTCACTGTTGGGGATTAAGTGCCCCAATCTCCTCAGCTATGATTGTTTCTTGAATAAAATACAAAGCTGAAAATGAGATGAGAATAGAGATGAAGTATTCAGTAGAGGTAAAATATGCTCAAAATCCAACATCCAACCTTGCTTCTTCAACATAAATGATGAAAGGAAAAGCTAAAAATAATATATTTAAGTGATGGTGGTGGTTGACTGGCAATAAAATTCGGTCCATGGTCCTTTTTCTGTAGTCGAGTTGCCCCGCTGAGACTTTTCTCACCCTCTTTGTAAGCATAATGGCAAAACAGTCCAAGTCCAATAGTCAAGTCATCTCATTATTATACAACCATAAAGCCCATTCTTCTCACTTTCCGAGTACATGCACACATAATACATGCACACAAAAAACGATGATCACGATGATAATAAGTTCAATTGTTATTTTCATAAAAATGAGAGTACATTCTCCGTGAAATCATACTACCACATTGTTACACATTGTGTTGGAAGGGCTCAGTTCAGTGAAACAGATGAAGTCTAATAAAAGTCAAAAGATTGTTGAAAATGTGGCTTTGTTTTCGAATTGAACCAAAATACGTTATGTATCTTTGCCATTTTAGTAAAATAATATTCTGAAAACTGTTTCCTAAAATTTGGTAACTTTGTGGACTATGGCTGGCTGTCAAGTAAGCACATAAAAGCTCTGTCGGAATGCAGTATGCAGTACGTTACGTTTGTTTATTGTATGTTCGTAAGATACAGAGCTAGAGGAGGTCGAGAGAAGTGTTAATGACCAATATTGAATGTACGGTCAATACACATAAAATACAAGTATCACACCCTACAGGCAAGCTGCCATGTATTTTTTTTTCATATGAATCACTAAGATGAATTATTCGAGAGGAAATTGTTGCTCTACAGGAGGTCACATACACTTTAGATTTTTCAAAAAATGGACAAAGAATCGCTTTACATGAAAATGAAAAACTTTGTTTCGATGTTTTTTTGTATTATTTTAGAGAAAATTGGGGAGATGAGGATTTTTTGGAAGAAAAAATAAATATTTCCGGTAGAAAGGAATTTTTCTCTTGTTATTGATGCGAAGAATCTTTAAAAAATTGAAATAAATTGTGTTTTAAAGAGTCATTTGAAATTGGTTACAGCACGGTAGCTTATTTACACGTTATTCCGTTACAAAAAAATGGAAAAGTAATAAAAACTTAATTTTTATCATTTCTAAACAAAAATGTGAATAGAAGCACACACACCTGTCCCAATGTATGAAGTACACTTATTTTCACTATTGCTTCCCAACCTTGTTAAATTACAATAATTGCTTTTCACTTAAAAGCGACAATATTGCATAGCATATATGGACTAATTTAAAACAAAAATTTATAATAAGCTGTAGCATACTTGAGTTAAATGTCAAGCAATCGTACCTATTTCTCCTCTCAAAAAGCTTTTCTTTAAAAAATGGAAAAAAGAATGGCACAGCATGGCCACCCTCTTGTCTCTCGTCTCAAGAGTACTCTTTTGGGTTGCACTAATGACCCTGTATCAAATGAGACTGTGCGAAGCCAAAGTACTTACAGCGTATTAAGCTACCCTCTCTCTTCTCTTTCTAGTCTGCACACTTCTTTATATTGCACAGTCGGCTTCTTCTGTCGGTGCCGATTATTCTTTTTTAACTAAAACACTCTACTTTGCAATGAGCTACTTGACTTGTCTGCTTTTTTGCTCTTTTTTATATTATATTATTACTTATTACCATTTATTCCCAAAGAATTCCCTTGTGCTTTATGTCTGCAAGGCACACACGTTCCTTCTCTACTTTTCCGTTATAAAGAACCCAATGATGTACATAGCATATTATATACTGCATTACTAATACCGTCATACATTAGTCAACATTGCGTGGCTTTTGGCGTAAATGAAAGTAAAAAATAAGAAGAAAGCAACAGTAGTCAGCAATTTGATTTGTTGGCTGGCGGAACACATGGGAGCATTAGTACTCATGTTTGCTTCTGCAATTTACTAAAAATGCACTCTCTACTCTTCTCCGAGCTACTAATAATACTACTATTCACTATATCTGCATGATGATGATGTGTACAGTGTGCAATAATGGCATATAAAATACATACATAAAAGAAGGATGAAGGAGCAAAATATGGCAACGCAACACGATGACAAAAAAACTGTTCGAAATATTTCTCGGAGATACATACATGCATGATTTGCACTGAAGCGTGTGTTGTGTAGTGTGCATCCATTTTCACCCTGTCCCCATGTCGAGGAGATGTAATACTACACAAAAAAGTAATATATTCTGTTGAGAGTATATTAGCTTTAAAAAAGTAAAAAAGCCACCCTCATCGTTTTTTACATCCATCTCCCGTTTCAATACAAAAGGATATGACAGGAGGATAGTATGCAGTGATAAAAATGTGAACTGATGTGACCAAGAAGACCACGACTTATGACTTTGCCATTGGAATGAAAGTGTAATCTTACGTTATTTCATTGCTTCCCTCATTATTTTCGTCATTATTATTTGCAGTCTTCTCAGCTTTTTTTCTCGTTTCTAGTTTTCCCCTCGCTTAGATATTTATTGTAGTTTTTTGTAGTTTCCCTAGTCCTTATGTAGTGCATATGGTCTGGAGGAGTAAAAGAACATACTACCTAGAAAAGAGTGCAACAGTGCAGTCCCCCAAAACAAAAAGTACACGTTGAAAAAACTCCAAGAAAAAAGACAGACCATGAAGAATATTATGGCGATTACCTCATGTGAAAATGTGGGATATTGAGTGGCTTGGATATATTCGTTTATGCTGTTATTATACATTACACACAAAGTGCGACCAAATACATATCAAAATATTAGTATTGGATACTTCCAAGCTCTCTCTCTCTCTCTAAAATTTTTCTACCACATTGTCATTATTCCAGCACATTAAACATTTATGAAAGCAAAAAATAAATGAAATAAAAAAATATTTTCACATGTAGCGTAGTTATGTACCTATACAGTCAGTAAAGAAGTCATGTTTACTAGAACAAGGCAAGGAGTGGTCCATGGTCCACAAAAAAATGAAAATAATAAGATGTGTTATGGTATTATGTGTAAACTGTGAATTGGTAGCAAAAGTAGATTCAAAGTAATATGGAATACTCCCTTTGTAGTCGAAATAATCGTCAGATTAATGCGTAAAAAAAGACTGCATTCTGGAATGTATGTGCAGTGTGCACTTTTTATATGCAGTAATGCATTAAATGACAATCGTATTACTAAAATGTGGAAAATCAGAGCTAATGGGCAGTAAAGTAGAAGTATTTTGGGGGATATTTCTACTTTTATATTAGAAAAATATGGGAAAGTGTGAACAGCAGTGAAGTAGTCATAAGGAAAAAGCATAAAATAAAATACAATATTGCAATTTAATGGAACAAGGTCTTTTATGATCGGTTCGGAACTCATTTTCCATACCCAAGCTATTGCCATATGTAGAAACTGCGGAGAGACTATTTGAAAGAAGCGTTTAGCAGAATGTTGTAATAAAAGCGATGTAGTTTTTTGGCTGCAGAAGAAGTGCAGACTGCAGAGCAGACATTCATTGCAATGTCCGTCCTTCATAACATTTTCTAAAAAAATAGATTAACGTTCACGTTCCTGCAATGTTAATATGACTAAAATATAATCTATAAAAATAACTTTATATCAGGCTGTAAAAGTACTGTGGACTGTTGGAATGATGGACTGCCGCAATGTTTCGCTCTACTGATGATTTTTCACTGACCAAATTAATCTCTGTCAAATAAAATACGACACCACGTTTCATGGTGTATGCTTTACTTGCTTGTGTGTAGCATCTGCTATTTAGTGAACTAAAAACACCAGAGCATCTCTTTCGGAACAGTGATTTAGATTTTGAAAAACAGAAAATAAATTCGAAATATAGAAAATTGGAAATACGAAATGATGATAAAGTCGAAGTAGCAAACAGAAAAGTTTGAAATTAACGAATTCGCAGCATGACTGATTTGTATTAAAAAAAAGAATGTAGTAGCAGTAGCTGCAGGAGAAATATTGTTGGACTGGCTCATCATTTATTGGCTTAAAAACGATTCAAATTTTAATCTTCTATCTACCCGCAAAGAAATATTAAAGTTTGAAATTAAACTAAAAGGTGTGATATGTTGGTTGCATGAGGCAGATGCTATATTGATAGACAAGGGCTTCATTTATTTTTGGGATATCATTAACAGAGATCAGTAACCATGCTGGGAGGATGAGTAACACCGAAATGTTTTAAGGGTAAATAAACAGGGAGGCCAAAATATGAAATCGAAAATTTTAAGGTCACATGATTTGAAAGCTTGGTAATCGTTTGACCTAAGAAAACTCATTATAAAGTAAGTACGTTAATCCTTAACTTTATAGAAGTTTTATATATGGCTTAGTCGTAAGTAATACGTATCTGCACAATGCATGCTACTACAATCATGTTTAAATAATCAAATAAAAATAATATCGACAAGTAAATTAAGAGTTTTAGTTGTATTTGTCTGTTTCGTTGCTTTCGTCAGTTACTTTCCCAGCACTTGTTGATCCAGTTCCTCCTGTAGGTTGACTTTTGTCATCAGAGCTCCAGTTACCGGCACAGGGAAGCCAAGCAGTCATCAAAGCTTTAGTTTCTTTTTTAAAGTTTGATCCTCCGAAATAGTAAATAGGCAGATTTACTGCAGAGTTGGCGGCAAATGATAGTAGCATACCCATATATAGTTCTTTGTACACAATGAAATAGTTGAAGATGCAAAAGTAATTTACAATTGGTTCGATATTGCAAAGGAACAAGACAATGACAACTGGAAGAAACATTTTGGCAGCACGAATATCCTTTTGATGCTTGATATTCAATTCCTTTCTTCGAGCAGCAAACCTCCTTATCTAAAGTATTTTTAAAAGAAAATATATTGCTTTCTCTTATTTATTTGCTTGTTTTGTTAATGATTCAAAAAATATTTGTTTTCCAATTACATGGAAGTAAACTAGTCCATTGAATAACAGCAGCAAAGGTAGTGGTCCCCAAAAGTCAATTACATCGAAATAACCGCCCATGTCAAAGTACCAAAACTTTTCGAGAGGAGTTGACACAATTATGTAATCCAAGAATTTAGTTCTTTCCATGTATTTGCCGATTGTATTACTTGATATAATGGCACTAGTGCATCGAGGCAGCGCCATGAGAAATGCCCAAACGAGTACAAGGATTGAAATCACTCTAGTTCTTTTCGTAGTGAACCAATTGCCGAATTTCATTGGGAATGCAACTACTAAATAGCGTTCTACAGTGATAACAACGGTCATGAAGGCGGAACCTGAGCGGCTAAACAGTACCGTTAGTAGAGGGTAATAGTACATGTATTGTGTAACAATCCCTCTACTCCAATTTTCTATAAAAGTTAAACAAGTCGTTAACAATACTTGCATAATTATGAAAATTGATGCCGTATTTATTTGGAACTTACGGAAAAAGAAAATGGCAGAAGTTCCCGACATTACAGCAGATATACTGCATAGTAGATCGAAGCTTGCCAATCCCAGTAGAAATGTGTCAAATGCTCTTCCACTATTTTGTCGTTTTAAAACAAAGATGATTATAAGATTCGCCAATGTTCCAAATGTCCCAACAATGAAAGTAATGAAACAAAGAATGAGGCAAATGACATGACCAAGTGAGCCAGTATCGTCAAGTCCTTCTCTTGTAATAAATTTTCCAAGAATAGGACACATAATGCATTCACTTTTATTCAAAAGTGAACAGTCGATCCGACCATCGGGCAAATCAATGATTTGGCAGGCTGCTAAAGGGAGAGTAGTTATTGTTCGATTCACAAGATTTTCCATTTTCGTTTGATTTCTAATGTTGATTAAAATATTGATAGATATTTATTTCTAGTACCACTGCAATCTACTAAAGAATGAGATATTATTTAGATTTTGAAAGACTATGCTGGGAATTTTTTATCAAACGGTAAAACTGTGATGGCTAGTTAATGATAGTACACAATAAATTTCTCCACGAGTTTGCATAGTTTGGAGAAGTTACTTCCGTTGTGTCACAGTGGCTGTGGGGTTTCCACAAAAAATATTTTTTTAACTTTATTAAGTCGTTTTGTTTTTAAAATACATTGTTTTTATTTTTACAGCCAGATTAATTCAAAACAACTGTGAATGTCCTTTTTGCGTTCATTGTATGTATGGAATACTTCCTTCCTTACCACAGCCTTGAAAATCTAAGTTCAAATCGATGAAGATTTTTAGCCAATCGGATGTCACTGGAAAACGGTATGTTGTAGTTACATCAGTAAAATCTTGGTATAGTTCACGACTAATGAGTGCAATCCGGTAGATTACTTTAGTAGTATGTATAATTGGTGCTGTCGTAAGTAATATCGAATCCAATTAATGGGGACGACAGCTTAACTATTTAAAAAAATATGTAAGGTTGGCTTATTAATTAAAACCTTAATGTTAACCTATATTATTCATTTCTGCTGATTCAAATTCAAAGTGTAATAATATTTTACATCTTCACAAAAGTGTAGACATATAATATGCAGTTAATCATAAATTACCGAGAATCAGTTAGTGGTTGTACACGTGCCGTGCTAGATAAATTCGTATGTGACTCCTTAAAAATCAAGCTACTTCCAGTTTAGTATAGCATAGCCAATCATGTCTCACCCAATACAACAAATTAATAGAAAATTGATTTGACTCAATTGTCGTCATATAATATGTATCTCTTGTGGTTTGGTTACATGTCTTAAGTGAATGAGCATAATAAGATCTAGAGGGAAATTCCGTGCCAAACCGTAAACCAACAAAGGTTATTTAAAACAGAATTTCGTCAAAACATTCTCGTGCACTTTAATTCCTTAAGTCTATGAACTAGAACAATAATATGACTATTTTATGTGCGATAATAATGATAAAATTTACAGCGTCTGCTTACGCATATGTTTACTTTTATGCTCATTCATAGTTTGAGTTCTTGTATCGAACAAGCATTTTCCGATTTCGAAATTTCGGTTATCATTTAAATAATGGAGCCCAATATTCCCAGCCCCAACATTAGTTTAACTATTCTTCCCCTATTTTCATGTCACTTTTACGAACTCCCGGATAACCGGATTGACTGCTCCGTATCAGATCCAAGCAATTGTGTAAAATGTCCCATTCTTGGAAGGTTCATAACTGGTGGTGGACTTGACGAGTTTGGCAGTACAGGACACACTGTTTCACTCATAGAATGGATTTTTACTGTTATTATTGGCATATTTGGTACTTTTACAAATTGTCTGATTATAACTATCATGAGAAGACAAAATAGTGGAAGATCATTTGATCTTTTGCTAGTTGGATTGGCTTGCTTTGATTTGATTGGAAGTTTTACGTCGGTAGTTGCGTCAACATCAACAGTAGCAATTTTTGGTAATTATGTAACACAAATGTAGTTCTTTCATTTATCTCTTGAATTTCGGATTAATTTTCATTCATTTAAAAAATCATCTTGTAGAAAATTGGGATCGCGGGATCACAGGGCAATATCTTGTTTATTTTGGAACATTTACGTGTTTTTTCTGTAAGTTCAGTCTTGAGTTTTGCAACTGTTTTACTTATTTCGGGTATATGCCAACGCGTGTGTATGTACATATTTGCTATTTTTACTTGTTATAGCGCGTTCCGGATCTTCCTTCATGACAGTTCTAATAACCCTGGAACGCTATCTGGTCATCGCCTTTCCCATAAGGTCAAGTAATTGGTTTACCATGATAAAAACCAAACTTATGATAGCGTTTATCTACATTTTTGCGGCTTTCATGGCCATGCCAAGATTTGCAAGTTTCTTTATTGTGAAAAACACGATTGGTAAGGATATTCCAAGCTTAAAACACTTGGACCATATCATTCTAGCTACTTCAATGGAACCCTTCTGGTATCGTACCACAGGAGGATTTTTCGACATAATAGACTTCTGGGTTCCCCTCCCCCTTCTACTATTTTTAAATATTCTGGTGTACATTGAAATCCGAAAATTTGCAAGTAGAAGGAAGGAACTAAACATGAAACAACAAAAGGACATCCGAGCTGTCAAAATGTTTTTACCTGTTGTCATTGTTCTATTTTTATGCAACATTGAGCCCTATGTACACTACTATTACATTGCGGTTGAAAATTTCGTGTATAGAGAGCATTTTTTGGGGGTATTCTTATCAGTCGCAATCAACTCTGCAGTAAACTTACCAATTTACTACTTTAAAGGGTCTAGTTTTAGAAATGAGGTAAAGGGTTTGTTTTCGACTTGCCTTTGTTGTGTTCTCTGCAAAAGGAAGAAGAACAGGTATGTCCCAGAGAGAAGCACAGGCACAAGTGCTAGTACAGCCGTCACTCATCATGACAAAGGAAAAGGAGAGTCGTGGTCATAGTCATTCGATTTTCTCTTGGACAGCAATAGTCAAATAAATATCAGTTGTTTGGACACAAAATAAATGTATTGAAATTGTTCCGTTACAGAGATGAATACTCTATTCAAATGGAATGATGTATTTGGTCAGTTTGTCTGATTAAATAAATAAATATATTTTCACAATGGCATAAAGTGACATGTGTACATGTTGATTTATATCTTTTATTAAAATACATAATTATTTGGTCTAAGCGGATATGCTATGCTCAAATATATTTTCATTCAATGGCAAATGCGGTTTTGTTATCTTAAGTTGCTAAATGCTTAGCATTTGAAATCATTTTTGGGTATGGTGCGTCATAGACGGGAAAACCACAATGGCCACTGCAATACACACTCGCTTGTTCAAATATTCATTTTACTTACAAATAAAACTAAGGTTTAAATAAATAATTAGTGTGACTTACAAAAACATTTTCCCCATTTGAAATTAATCAAAAGAAACATTAACCCTTAATTTTTTTTATAATAACCGTTTTCTAAATGCCGTCCCTTGGGAATTCCACGGTATATTTGCCCTACCTGTTTTGCTATTTTTTAGATACTCCTCAATTCAATGAATCTTTTAGTGTTAACTTTGTTCATCAGGGTTATCATATAGATTGTTCAGTAAATGCCTCGTTCCATACTGGAGGTTCCATGACAGATACTTCTTCGACTGGACAAAAAGTCTCTGTTTTCATATGGATGTTGATTTTGATATTTGGTTTTCTCGGAACATTGACCAACATTTTGATAATTTTAATCTTGAGAAAACAGCACAGTGCAAAATCGTTTGAAATTTTGTTGGCCGCTTTAGCGTACTTTGATTTAATTTGCAGTATTATGACAGTTTTATCATCTACTGGAATCATTTCGTTTTTTCGTAAGATAAAACTTAAATATTTAAGACTAAATGATTAATACATCATTACAATTTTTATTTTCGTTTGTGTGACTCTTACATCTTAGAAAACTGGACAAGAAGTTACAACGCATTACTTTGGATATATCTGTCCTATTTCACCACAGCTTTAGGTAAATGATTTTTTGTACCTTTAAAACAAATAAAAACTTACGTAGACCTTAAAACAACTAATTTCATTGCTTGCAGGCAGAACAGGGTCAACCTTCATGAAAGTGTTAATTACCGCAGAAAGGTATATTTTCATTGCATGTCCTGATGCTTCGGGCATGTGGATGAGTACACTAAAAACCAGACTAGTAGCATCAGCAGTACTTCTCTTTTCTGTCTTAATTAACCTACCTCGCTACCTGAGCATTGATGTAATACCTATTGACGTACCACTAACCAATATTCCCCGACTTCATAAGCTGGAGTTGAACTCGATTATGATAAACTCTGAAGTTTCAAGGAAACATTGGTTCGAGGTGTTACATAAAACAGCATTTTATATTGACTTATGGGGACCATTTCCTCTTTTGACTTTATTCAGCATTATGATTTATTACGAGGTATAGTACTGTCTGTATACAAAAATAATACATTATAACTTGCTTATTATATAAACTTGAAAAAATATACTTTGAAAATTCAGATCCGGAAAATCACAAGTGAAAAACGAGAACTGCAGATAACCCGAAAGAAAGACATTCGAGAAGTGCAAATGTTTATTCCTGTCATCATGATTCTCTTTTTATGCAATATTTTACCAGTAGTTCATTTCATGGTCATGGAAGTAAGAGGATGCATTTATAGAGAACAAGTCCTTGGAATATTTCTATTTCTTGCTGTCAGCTCAGCAATGAACCTGCCCGTTTATATTATGAGAGGTTGTACCTTTCGTAAGGAAGCTAGAGCCTTTCTGTATAAAATTACAAATCGCATTGCTTAAAAATAATGATGTTTAAAAAGTTGAAGTTGTCTATTGAATATAATAAACTTCATTAATTTTTTTCCTTGCTACTGACACTGACAAAATATATATCTGTCTAAATGTAATGGCTAAGATGTAATTAGTAAGAAGCAACTTTCTGTTTTGGTAATCTCATTTTCATTTTTTTTTGAAACAATAAGGATCAGTGTTACTAACTATTAATTTGCGTGGCTTTTATTTTGTAGCTCTATGATAATATTACTCACTCAATTAACGTTTGCTTTTTTTGTAGATAAAGCCATCCATATGTCAAAACTTTAAAACGAAAGTATTAAATCATAAAAATTAAGGGCTTATGGTGCATGAAACAGGGATATATAAACATTTCAAAAAGTAAGTTCATTTCATTATGGCATGGTATAAAAAGTATATCACATATTGTTTTCTTTTAAACAATTCATCTTTGTTTGTGTATATATTACCTTATACATCTTCATCAACACTTCCGTCAGCATCATTATTCATCCTTTATGATATGGCTGTGTAAGCAAACGGAATATTACACAAAAAAAGTACAACCCGTTGAGAAACGTCTGCGTAAGCAACAATAATCCCCTTCTTCATGACAAATTACCTTTTTCCATGCAAAAACACACAAAAACTCATTCATTGTCAGCTAGCAAAGATGAAATACATCTTTTTGTTGCACTACCATATATTCATTCAAGATACTTGGTAAGTTGGTAATATCATATTCTCCTTTGCTTGTATAAAAGAGACAAAACGAAAATGCAAAAATGGTTGAACGATGATAATGCATTCACATCCCATTGTGTGATATGATATCAAAATATTCTACTTGCATGTTGTACATAGAAAGTATATAGAAAGTAAATGTACACTTAAGCAAAAAACGTTTTATTGTGTGTTCTTATGTCTTCTTTATTTTTTTGTCTTCTTTTACTAAAGTTTTTTGTTAAGGAAGTTGTACAAGTCTCATATTGGTAAATGCGAAGCATGGCAAATCAGCATTGTTTACATCTTCAATTTCATCAGGGCTATTAGCTATTTTATGTAACAGCGAGAGAATGAGAGTATATAAAAAAAAGTATTATCTACACATAAAGTTAATGCAACACACCACAAAAATAGTTTGTTCTGTAGTTTATTTCTTTGGAATACGGTAACGTAAAAAACATACTTTTCAAGTGAAGAATACACAGAAAAAAATTAGAGACATGCCGACTGACTCCCGAGCTGAATCTGAGTTAGTTTGAAAAAGAAAATTATCACATGAGTGAGCATAAAGAAGCAAACAAGAAAATAATAAATGCTTACTCAAAATATGGTCTTGAGGAAAAAACAACAAGATTTTCTATTTGTTCTTCTAGAATCGCTGGATTGCCCAAGAAGTTGAATTATCTTTTTCGTTCAGTTCTTATTATTCAGGAGAAAATGAGCAAAACGATGAATAATAGATGAACATGCATAACAATGTACGTAAACTTGAGAATAAGTGCATATGATGAGATGAGAACAAGAAATAAAAATGAAAACAATAAAATGCTTCTGCAGTAACTCGAACTCGACAACATATACTACGCACTTCATTCTTTCACTGTTTCCTCACAAAAACGATAATATCACATTTTCCGATGGAGACAACAGAGCTTTTCCTAAAGACGTATGTGCGTTGTTGATGTTGATGAAGACTTACTTGAAAAATTAACTGTGATGCTTGGGTGGTCAGTAATGAAAAAAACTATCAGCATAGTTGTGTGGCTGCTGGCGGGTATTTAGAAAAGAGTATCGTATCACTTGCTATCCATTTAAATGAGCAAATATTACAACTTGACGAACAGAGAAGGATATGGATGGTGGATGGCATATTGTGAAGCTGGATGAAGAGAAGTAAGGCACAAGATCTTTTTTTTTGTCTAAAATGCATCTTTTTTCTCTTCATTATCCTATCCTAATGCTCACAATATGTTGAAGATCATTATCATGGAAATCAAGCAAGAATAACTTTCCTATCGTGCATATCTGTTTGTGTTCATGATTACCTGCACAAACATATTATAACACTAAATGTAACAAATACTTTCATAGGGATGTTCAATTATGAGATACTGCCAAAAAACTAACATTGACATTTGAACACACGGTACGTGATGAAGGTAAATAAAGATAAATGATTTGAATCGGTCATAGATGAACAAAATCGTCTTCGTTAAAGCTGAAACTAAAAAGTGGAAGCAGAATCACTGAATATGATGGCCATCTCATCTCCTTCTCTGACTGAAGATTGTATTGTAGAGAAATGAAATAAGACGAGAGCCAGAAGAGAAATAGGGAATTAACTATTAAATTAACTTTAACTTCATTTTAATATCCATGAACATCCCTTAATTTCGAAAAAAGTGTAAGACACACACAAAAATACGTTGAAGCTCATTACATGAAGATAATGATGATTTGGACGATGAAACTGAATATAAACTTTGTGTATGTGAAGTCCATAAATGAAGTGGAACGATGTGATGGTAGATTTGAGATGATGTGTTGTGTAATGATGGTAAAGTAAAGCTCTTCCGACTTCATGCTGAACACACAAAACATAAAGTAGTTACTATACAAGACTTTCACAAGGATGCACAAAAACTCTCTCATAATGTCTTTCACTAGATTATGTCCTTCAAGTTGAATACGTCTCCTATACCTGATAACATGGCTGCTCATTACTTTCCCGAAATTCCAGCCTGGTGTCGAGTATTGGTTCAATTGAGTTTCATACTACAGAAGCAGCTTTGCATTAAAATGTTTACATTGAATGGATTTTCTTAGTTAACTATCATCACACACATGTACTTACTTATGTTCAACATTTATACATATTCATACTATTATTGAATTGCATTAAAACTTTTAAACTACTACAACGCAACGTGTACTTGTATAATCTTTGCACTGAATAATTTGGGATCCGGGATTTATCCAGCCACAGGATTCCTAGAGATAATATTTAGTTTTCTGAAGTTTTATGAACGACGATGCAGTTCTTAGGTTGAATTTGAAATACGTGCATATGGTTCACTGTTTTTAGGAGTGTTATTCACTTGATGATTGCGTAAAGATCATTAAACCATCTCTTTTCATATTTTTATGTCGATTACAGGATTACTTGTGTTACTATCTAGTAGTGAAAAATATTACGATGTACTGCGCAAACGGTACTCCACATGGTTAAGTATGTGGAAAGTAAAAAACAAAATAAACACAAATTAAGATGAGATTACTTTCAGGTTTAGTTTGCTGGAGTACACAGCCAAGCGTACAAAAGGGATCATGAGTGAGTACTGCGTAATAAATATTTTTACTATAATATTAAATCCAATTTTAAGAGAAATATTAAGCTCATTCCAAAAAAAACATTTTCAGGTTTTAATTGTCAGCTTGTTTCAAAAGTACACAGAAGTTTTAGAATTATAATTTTATAAATGACATATGTGGAGCGCAAGCATGACTTTTTGTAATTAACTTACCAATGCACAAGGCTGTTTTATTAAATCAAGTCCCTACTTGTATTATATTTACAGAAACATAAGAAATACATATATACCTTTAATTTTTAGGTTGATGGATGGGCACATAAAATGTGTAGCTCCGGTTGGTTTCATGATAAAGAATGAATCGTATTATTAATGACCTGCACTTATTCGAACTTTTGTTGTTCTAAGGAAAATACTTAAAGCTATTGTTTTCTGTTTATTTAGTGTGTTTTTTTGAGTGCACAATTTAATATGACTTGTCACACTTATAATGACAAAGAGCACGCAATAGTCAACATGTAATGTTTGAATCAACCAAAAACTGTTTCCCGTCTGTAAAAAAAGTTTTTATGGCTTCACTGTCGCTTTTCTATTGGCTTTCAGAATACTAAAAATACCTTAAAACTCAATTCTTTTAATTCATACAAGCAGGTAGGCAAGTAGGCTTATCGACCCAAGATAAATAATTTTTGATTAAGTCCACTGCAAAACGAATTGATTGATAAAACTTTAATAACTTTTTACCAAATAAAAATTACAGTAACTATTTCAATTTACAAGAATAAAGAATAATTTATCCATTTACTTGACGAATCTAAATTCTAAATACACACCTTGATAAGATCACCCTCATTTTTAAAGTTTGTTCGTTATTGCAAACAGTACAGTGCATAATGAGCCAGTTCGTTACGATTACTCAGTTACGACACGAACGTCATTTACGCTTCATCATCGTCGTATACAATGAATTCTCAATCTTTCTTCCAAACACACAGTTACCCTGCTAAATTTTCTTTCACCATCCCGAATTTTTGTTTATATTTTTACGGTTCTCCACACACCCCTTGGCAGTTGGTGTTGATGATGCTGACAGTTCAGTGGTTGGTATGCAATATGTGTAACTGCTATTCTCTCATTTATATCTTCAAAACAGACATTGGTACTACCAATGATGATGCAATATCGATAATGATGTTTTGCTGGCTTGTCTAGTTTGCACTTCTATAAATATGTCTTCTTCTCTCTTAACAAAGCTTACTAACACCGCTATGCCGCCAGTGAGTTTCTGAATGAACACAGTCTCAGAGGAGTTGTCTCTTAATTTTCACCGTCATCATTAATTCTTCTACGAAGCAACCATGAACTATATAATATATTTACTAAAACTAACTGCTAACCATGTACATGTTCTACTAGCTTACCGTTTTTTTACTATTCTCCGACACCCACCCACCCTGTCCGTCGTGCTTACTCTCTACTATTGATTCTACATTAGTAGTTGTACTTTGTACTAACAAAGTTAACAGTTACAAACAAACAGCAACAGCGGCACAACTACTTTTACTCAAATTACATAGGAAACTTTAGATAGATCAGATACGTAATGTGAATAGAAATCCTGTGTGCATCTATACATATTTTTAGGCTTGTCGTCATTCGTCGTATTTAGCACTTTTTACTCATTCTAGTCAAAAAGCAATGTTTCCCTAATCTAAACAATCTTTTTGGCTCAAAGGGATCACTCAACCGTAGTAGCGAGTAAGCAAAAGCAAGGCTTCAAAAGAACTTTGTTGAGTTGTTGAGAGGTTCACTTCACTTGTTCCGACGGCTCATCATCAGCATCATCATTATCGTCAACGTCATCAATGTTACATATCTATTTATACCCATATCTGAGAGTGCAGATATAAATATATAGGTACAGTATAAAGTATTTACATCTCATACAAATAATGCACTTTAGTAAATAAACATGAATAGCTTTAAAAAGAGTTTCAGAATTCAAAGAAAAAGAAAACAAGATATTACGGAATTCAAAACGATTGAACTGAAGAAGAGTTTGCCACTGAATAGCACAATGACAAGAAACAAAATACCGTAGAATTAAACTGATGTATTGCTGGTATTGTTACCTAATTCACATTCGCTGATATTTTGCAATTCATAGAGCTATAATATAGATGTGAGTAAGAGGACTCCAATTACCATTTAAACTGTTGACTCTTTTGTTCATGCCACTTTGTTTGCAGTATCTGCTTCGCAATAAAACGAAGAATGATTCAGTTTTGTCTCATAATAATAATAATTTGTTTGTTTGTTTTCTAATTAAATTTTTCATTGAATAGTAAGACATTTTTAAACAATTTGATTTGATACATGAGAAAAATAGAGAGTCATGATGTCTTAAATTAAACAATAAAAAACAGAGTAACCCCTACGATAGGGATTATCAACAATAGTCAATAGTTAGCAAAAACATGGTTCGCTAAGTTCTCCAATTTGTCTTCAAAAGATTTTTGTGCACACTTGAATACTAATAAGATATGGTGAATGGATAATAATAAAAGGGAAAATAATAGAAAGATGAGTAGATAAATGACGATTTTTAAACCTATCAATAAGTTCAATGTATTTGACAAATGAGCCATTATTCTTTTTAAAGCTCATCAAATATATCGTGCACTTCCTGCTGTGCATATTCGTGAAATTGACAAGAATATTTTAGTAATTTTGGCTGTGGTAGTAAAACAAAGATTTTGAGCTAAGCGTGGTTTCGGATGATTGTTGTAGATGCACACGTCAAACAATGCAAAGTTTACCCTTTAATCTGTTGTTAAAACTGAATGTGCGATGTGAGAGGGAAATCGAAGAAGAGACCAACTTCACATGATCACAAAGTCAGTAGAATACATCGATTACGTATGTACTTTGTATTTGTTTGAAGTTTCTGTGTTCTAATTGCCAATAAAACCTGTTTGTTCGTGGCCACAAGAAAAAATGGGCGAAAGTACGTACATACATGGCATAATTTAAAAAAAATACTTTAAAGCTAGGGAGTATTATTGAAGAAAGGCTTGTGTTTGCCTTTTGAACTCAACGACTTTCATACACTCTCATCTCTTGCTAGTCTCACGCAACTCAACATCGCAACTCAACATCGCAACTAATATATTATTTATTGATTCAAGGATTTAACAGGCACGATTATTGAGTCAACCAAAAAACCACCAGAACATAATTTCTACCGTGAATGTCGTGAATTTTGAATGCCTTTTAAACCTGATCAATTCCCAAGTCATCACTTCACATTATCTTTGAATTGTGCATACGCAGTTGGCATTTCAATATAGCATTGTTTCACTAAAGGATTCAATTTGTCTTGCGGAATGTGAAGATTATGAAGAGAGCACCGTTGTCATGTATTGACAGAGGTTTGCCAAGTATATACATCAATTTCAGAGAACATCTTCATTCATATTTATTATGTACTACATTACGTGCACAAGATGATTGCAACATCGTGTCAGGGTAATAAAGTACAAAGAAAAATCCCAGGTGAGGCAGGCAGGCAGGCACAATGCACTGGCAAATTTTGCGCACCCGTAAACCAAAGAAAATCTTTGCTTTTCTATTGCAATACAACGTTTGCATGTTGAAATATAATTATAATTCATAAATAAATACATCTCTGTATTACCTAAAGGCGTTACGACAAATTTCATATTGTTGGATAACTATACATGTATGAATAATATGTACTTGCATTGATAATTATACTTAGGATTAGAAAAGGGATGCTTGGTTTGGTCTACAAGCCAAATTCGCTGAAAGAATTTTTCGATTTATTTAGGGTTAGTTTTTCAAAATAATCCTTGCCTTTGAATGTTATGTTAAATCTTGAAACGCAACCTGGTATGAAACTCAAATTAGGAAGTATGTCGGTTTACTAGAGTTCATAGAAAAATAAACTTTAACAAATTACAAACTGTTGGGCTGGCTCTGTCTGGCATGTCACTACCATCACGCAACAATCATGTCACATCAGATAAGTTGAAAAATAGAGTTACTGGAGGCGGAAGTTTTTCCAGCTAGCTATAAGGTGAATAGGATAGATAAGCTCCCCCGAGACATCATTTCATGACAAACTTTTAATTGTAGCAGTTCCTTCTTGAGTCTACCGGAAGTGAAACTGTCCCCGAGGTAAATATATTATACATAAGTTTTTAAAAACATTATATATCTTCCCCAACCATCACCACAAAAATATTCTAAGCAGGGAAGCTCCCGTTTATAAGGATGTTTTGCAGTTCTGTAAATCTGTATAACAAGTTTTTGTGTTATGTAATATCGTATCATAAAGTGATATACTGTTTTTGCCTTTTGATTTACAGGATGTTGACCAAGTTCATATCTAGCCTTTAACTTTAACCGAGAAAAGATTACAAGATGTATATATTCTTTTAAGGAAAGATTATGTTACTATTTTGATAATATATCCACTAGATTTTGTTTGTGCTCAAATTGAAGCTCAGTAGATTTCCAGAGTGAAATACCAACACTTATTTTGTAATTTTAAACAACTTCCTGGATTCTGCAAGTCTTATTTAGCAACAGTTTAGAGATATAGGCTATTTTTGGTAGATAAATACTTAAGTAATCATGTTTGTTTGTTTATTTGTAAGCACGTGTGTTTGTTTCCCCATGAATTGCCTCTAAGCTTTTCCTGTGGAGAATGATAGAACTGCGAACACATTCGCAATTTCTCTTCACATCGTGTTCACTTTCTCCTCTCATCCATCCGCTTCATTTCCAGTTTCCGTCTTTACATTTTCTCCTGTGTATCATATTTTTTTCTACACATGTAATAATTACTTTAGTATAACGTATATAAGTTAAAATACTTTTTACATGGTTTGGCTTGATATCAATCTAATATGTTCGTAGTTCGTATACAATATATACCACATTGTAGATTTTTGCTAGGCTCTAAATCCACATAGCCACCAATTTCTCCAGTGAATTTCTTCCATTCACTGTGTTTCACTCTTTCTCTTTTTGATATATGATGACTAAGACAGATTACAAAAATACGATATGATGATGCTTGAATGTTGCGAATAACATGCTTACATACAAATGTCAGAAAAGTTAATACCTCGACTTCTCTTGTGTTTTACCCACTAGGGATTTTTTGACTTGATTAAAATACTAGATAAACAGGTTGAGCAACGATTATGTTTGTCTAAGGTATTAAATGTAGGGGCACAAGCAAAAATGTGATAAATAAATAAATATATAATTTGTAGCGGGAAAATAGTTATAATAACAAAAAATAAGACAAGTCGTTTTTGTTACAGCTTTGTTGCAAAGTAAACTTACTATTTACCTTACTTATTTTCCTTGTGTGCGTTACTTACAAATTAAAAACCGAAACGTGGGTAGGATAGTGGGTACTGTAGCATGCAAGTGTTTTAAATTAAAGTATTATCGTTTGTGCAAAAAGCTAAATGTAAAAATGTGAAATGGAAAATATTCGACAAACCCAATAATTTATAACGCAAATTTTATAAATAAAGTAAGATTTTTACCGTTAAACTGCATCTATTTAAAATTTAAAAATTCTAAATGTGTACGTTTCTAAATTTTGGTTCAGCGGAAAGTGTGGAATACTTTACCCTTCAAGTCATTTAGGATTATAGACGTTCCAAACAAGTGCAAAAGCTTTTTTTGATCATGGTGGAATTCAATACCGTTACCGCTGCAGTTTTGCAAGTACCGTGACATCACACAATATGAAAAAAAATATCAGACTATCGGTCAACCATTTTTTTCGCAAAGACAGACAGACAAAATCTAGTTTATATTAACAGTAATCTGTCTATTCAAACATACGGAGATTATCTTGAGAAATAACGTTTGCATTAGTTAATGAATGTAGCGCTTTAATGAATAATACATTATTAAAATATTTGCTGCATCAGTACCACAGAATATTTCACATTCAAGCTAACAATACACTGCAATGATCCCAGAGGTTTAAAATACAAATATGCATAAATGCAGTCATCATTACAATAGGAGTTAACTTCCCTTTCAACACCGAACTGTTTCACCGCAAAATATTCCATGGTTTATGGTTTCCTCATCAGGGAACTCATATTCTCATGTGTCCTCTAACTTCCTACCCAACCAAATAGAACAGTGAACAAGCCAACTAGAAACAGTTCGGTTCAGAAGCCTACTGAAAATATGCACATGCACTTACGCGTAAATAATGTAGGAATCAAATACTTTGTTCCACTGATGATGTGAATGAATTCTGAATCAGCATTAGGAAAACATTATACTTTAGTTTTTTGTTGTGTCATTACTGTGAATACATTTGGAAGGAAAATCCGTGGAAAAAGTGAAATTATATGTACATTAAGTACTAGTACGTTTATCATCATGCGTTTCATCTTTTTGTTTGTATAACTCAAATCACGTTCATGCGTGCAATAATGCAACTCATTACGAGTTTGTTTATGACATAT